>FIZV01039636.1:0-10740 GCA_900050545.1 Trionymus perrisii | reverse complement strand
TGAAAATTGATTCGGGATTACATTATTCGGGAGTTTGGTAGTCGGGCAAAAATATGTTCGGGATAATCGATTCGGGGAAATGTACCGTAATCCATTTTAATGCTGGAAAAACGGTTAAAATTTAAAAATTAAGCACGGAATAAAGGCAGAATAGGTACATATTTTTGTTGTTATATCAAGCTTAGCGTAAGTGTGAGTGTGACTGGTGACGATGCCCTCTCAAAAAAAAGGCATCTTGAAATACCAGCCTGCCATTATACGAGCGAGCATTCGCACTCGCACTCGCACTAGCACAATGCTTTGATAAAATAAAATAAAAAACTGAACAACAGAACTGAAAAAGTAAATACGTTAATAAATAAACAAATAAATAAAGCGTGCAAGTGCAAAAAAATACGGAGGCACGAGACGACGTTAGCGAAAATACGTTAAAAATCCGCCCACCGAAGAGGATAAATTGCCAAGTTAAACCGTCCGGGTAAGTTAGTGTGACACGGTGGCTAGTTTATTGGCCTTTATTTATTCGCCAGAAAAGGTTACAATATTAAAGGAAGATTCGAATTTTAAGCTTTTACCGAGGTGTGAAATTAAACTAACCCCATTGTTTAGTTAAATACAACATCGACTGCGTAACGTACCGCAAACGGCAAATTTAAATCAAGAAAACGCCTACTAAAACTCGGTGAAAAACAGGACATACGCTCGTGTCCTCCGCACTCCGCTCCGCACTGCTACCGCTCACCGTCGCGTCCTCTCTCTCTCTCTCTTTTTCGAATTACTACCGAATATTTAACTTTTAATCTAATTTACTACGACTGTATTCTGCCGTACAATGTACGACGACCACCATATGCACATATACTACTACATATAGTATGTATGTATATTTTATAAGCACATTAAACAGCGCTAGGAGCGCATATTATACGTATAGTATGTAGATATAGATGATACTAGATAGTAGATACTACATAGATACGCATAATACTCGTACGAATGTAATGTACCTATACAATGCTAACTAATACGTATCCACCTTCACCCACACTCGCACCCTCACGCAGCCCCGCCGGCGGATTGCATTAATACTTTTTATTACACCGACGTTCATTTTTTTTCTTTACATTTTTTTCCTCGTAGCCAGATGTAATATCGAATATTTTTCATCGAGTAAATGAAACTGCGACTTTTTATATTAAATTAAAACAATTACCTGCCATATTTTTCCACGCATTACTCCAACAGCGGTTAAATTATTCTTTTTTTTATTTCTATTTTTTCTCTTTATACCATAGCGCGAGTTCTCATACGCTATTTCAACGCCACTCTATACACAAAAGCAGCTTCGATAGAATAGCTGTAGCTAACAAAGCAGCAACCTACTCGAGTGTTTACATTTTTTCAAATGCGAAACGCTGCAAATATCGTTCAACGGTATTGCAAATGAAAAATTTCACAAAACCGTTAGAATGACGGTGAAACATTCTTTCAAATCGCATATTGGATTTCGTATATGACGCGAAATAAGGAGTACCCGTCGCTCGAGTCGCCGGCTCAGACTTTTCTACCCATTTTTCTTCCTCCTTCCGCGATAAGGTATAAATCGTTATTTTCAACTTTTTCCTCGCTAGTCTAATTACAATCGAACCAAATATTACATTTTAATTGCATACGTCAGTCATCGTTCCGAACGTGCAAAAATTACGACTTTTGGCGAATATATTCGACATTCGAGAAAAGTTTCTCTCCTAATTTTTGAATTTTTGATTTTTTTATTTAAATACGTAAACTAAGACATTTCTACCGCCGTTGAGTCGAACCACACTCCCTTATTCGCCGCGTAAACATGAAAACTTTAAATTATTCGACTCGACTTGAAACAATTACGAGAAGAAGATCGTTAAAAATACTTAAAAGATTTTTCCGTTTGCTTAATTAAAGTCGCAAACTAAAACTTCCGCAAAATTAACTCGTAAAAATAAATTAATAACCGCAACACTGGCTCGTTGTACGTATTAACATAAAATATTGATTTCGTAGGATAATAAACTTTATTGTCTTTTATTCTTCTTCTTTTGTAAAATATTTTTATATGCGCTTGAAAGGGGGAAAAAAAAAAAACGCGAAAAAATCAACAAAGCGATACAGTAGTAGTATATTATTCAACTAGGGAGATAAAGTGATTTTTGACGAATTTTGAGGTTTATTGCCCGAGCGAAGCGAGGGAAATAACCCAAGGGGGCCGTAGTGGCGGCAAGAGGGTTGTATCCATAATTGGAGTCGATATTCGAACTCGGCGTCGTCGAAAACATCACAAACGACATATCACACAATCCATTCGCCTCATTTTTGATTATGACCCTCATTTTGGGGGGTAAACCCTCCAAGGGGCACAAATTTGAGAAAATGGGGCCACCCTGGAACTATCCCCTTTCCACCAAAAAAACATTTTTAAAAATAGGTTTAAGATTGGTAGAGTTATACGGTAACAAACATAATTATAATATACAATTATTGTATATAGGTATTATAATTATGTAGGTAATAGGTATATATAAAAAAAAAAATAGACGAATTGAGAACCTCCTCCTTTTTTGAAGTCGGTTAAAAATTTTCGTCTTCGTTTCGCTCGGGAACAATAATTTTACGTTTGTTATTAGAAAAAATATTCAATTTTTTTTTTCAATTCAACTCGAAACTTCTCTTTTTAAAGACCTCCCCCAACCTTGAGTGACTGTCTGGCTCGCCGCTGACCCTCAAAATCAAAAGTCAACCCATCCTAGATACGCCACTGCGTGAGTTTATTTTTACTATTACTATAAAGGTGAATGGGGGCTTCGGCCACCTGATTTCACAAACTTCCACCAGAGATCGTAACGCTTGAAAATAGAGTAAGGTCGATGAACGCAAGGTCTACAATAAATTCAGAGTGCGTAAAATGAGGAGCATTGGTCCAGATTTATACTAATTTCACCCAAAACAAAGGAAAGAGGCAGTGAATTAATACGTAGGTACATTTCAAATTTTTTCATTGTTTTGAGGCCACTGCTTCACTGTCAATGAAAAATCTCAAATTGAGTATGGCCCGAGCAAAGCGAGGATGAAAATTTTGAAAATTTTTGAAAATAGCAAGCGCAGGTCATCGAATTAATGTGTTGACAGGGTTTGCATTCAGATGTAAAGAATGGGAGAGATTTAGCCTAATCCTACCAAGAAGCAGGACATTTGCAGAATTTTCAATAGTGTTGGGCAGGCTGAGTGTGAGAGTGGGGGAGAGTACGATGTTATGGACAACGTCGAATTCAAGTTGCGACTCTCTCTTTGCTTCATGTTTGAATGAAAAGTTGAGGGCTTTCTTTGAATAATGGTGAAATGGACGCTTAGAACTAATTTTACGCCGCACCATACCGCGGCGCCTTGCTCAAGAAATACACTCGTACGTTAACAGTATGGTATAGCGAGTAAGTTTAATTAAACTTAGATTTAAGCGCAGTTGGTATAGCATAGTGTCGTTGATATAGTCGTCGTACTTAGGTACATATTATTAGTGTGCCACAAAAGACTAAGCAAAGCGCAGAAGAGGTACACGAGGAACTACGTGAAACGTGAGACGTCACAGACGAAGGCCTTATCGTTCGCTTCGCCATGCTGCGTTGCCATCCACCGGTTAATGTAAGGAACAACGGATAAAAATGATTTAGACGCTTTGCAAATGCTTCCAGTTTCCTGCTTCGCGCTTCATTATCAAACTAATTACCCTCGATACCTGCTATGTGAAAATCTACCCTCTACAGGCGAATGCAAACATGATGACGCGACAACGAGCAGAAAATTAAAAACGAGAAACTGAAATAGTAACGTAAATATAGAGCAGTTTAGATTTTGTAATGCTCCGCAGAATCGTATACCTGTCCAACAAAACGAACATTGCGTAATAGAGTACCTTTCGCTACAACAGCGGACCAATGACGAATAAATAACCTTATGGCTCGCGTGTCATTGAGAAAGTCATCCATCCTGAGACAAATTAAACGCTTTAACGCATTGGGACTGCCGGTGCGATCGAAAAGTTAGATGCATCATGAAGAACTACACCACAAACGCTAAACGACGACAACGCAAACAGGTATCAATATTGAACTACAAGTAAGTCTTCAGTAGGTACGACCAAGTGTTAACGCAACTTCACATATAAAGATATTAGGAAGCAGCCAGGTTACCCTACCTTCTTTTGGCGGAAAGGAATTAATGAGAGCGTATTTATACTACCTAAGACTATCAACGTATCACGTAATAGGAAAACTGCCTGCAGTGGCCATATTTTGCGGCACGGTGCGGTGGTGAGTGTGAGGGCTGCGAAGCTTACGCGTAATTTTCTCTCATCGTCGTCGTTGACCGGCTCGGCTCGATGCGGCCGTAGCTAGAGGGCTCGCATCTGAACGACAAATTAATGAATATAAATTAAGCGAAATTAATATTAGCTTAGCTGCGAGATGATACTCGCAACAAAAGTTTATCCTAAATTCGGCGCCGCAGTGTGGCCTGAACATTCTCTTTAACGAAGAGCATGCCAGTCCTTCTCTAGTTGTACCCTACACTATCAAAAACTCTATAGCTGTTTTCATATTAATAAGATTTATTTTGGACGCTTTCTCGCCATCGTCGGCTTTCCATTTTCCAAATGGTCGCTCATTTTTCTAAAACCATTATCACGTCTCGTCTCCTTGCCGCGTCACATCATCTTATGAGTACAAGTTCAACATAATTATTATCTACAGGGTGTCACAGTTATAAGAATATTCATCTTCAAACTGGAAAACTTGCAACTTCTTAGTCGAGTCCAGTTCATCAGGGTACTCGTATAAATTGCTTATCATCGTCGACACGAGCATCTGTTGGGTTTTTCCTGTGCTGCCCTCGCTCTTGTACATACCTATATTTTCAAGTTTTAGTTTCACTACTAGCTGAATAGCTAGCTCCTGCCGTGTTAAATTTTTTTGAAAGGACAGCAGCAATGCAGCATATCGCATCTCTGACGCATTTTCATAAAAGGCACCTTTTTTGGCAAAGACCGCAAATAACTTGTCTAACTGCCCCCATAGGCCAACTTCTTCTTTTATGACTTTCTTCAACTTCTCTGTAGCTGCTACTCTAACTGGATGAGTGCAGTCCCACAGCCCCACACAACTGATATGTGTCCTTCTCCAACTTCTGCCTGAATTGCAGGTGCAATCCTAGATTTCCATTGCGACAGGAGCTGGATACCTTAACATTGGTGATTACCACCATTCCTTGCAATAATCTGTCCTTTATATCGATGATGAACAGCCTCGCGAGTACAGCCATTCCGCTGATTTCTTCCAAATTTCCCATTTCTTTATTTTCGAGCTTTTTCATTCCTTTCTTCTTATTAGTCCTTATGTTCTCGACCCACGCTCTCTGCCATTTCTCCACTGTGTCATCAACCATCAACTAGCTGCTGACATTTCTGTTTTCACTTAGCCACCGAGGCAAAGTTTGCACCTTCCCTGACGAATAGTGATTAGGTATTCTAGGGAATTATTCCCATTATTCTCTACGCTATTTACCCAAGATGAGTCAAGATCCGTTACTTTGCAAGCCATACACTTGAAAACTTGGGTTCAGCAATATTGGCCCCAACTAGCAGTCGCTCGAACCACTTGCAGTTTTTGTTACACATATGTTCACTGAGAACTGTCTGTGCCTGATGTTTAATGTGCAATAGGTCACGATATATGCAGTGCATTGAAAAATAATGGAAAAGTTTTAGGAATCGAAGGATTAACAGAATCAAACCAAGTACAGGAAAGAATTATTTGAGTAGGATAAATAGGAATTAGAATGGGGATTTTAACATGAAAAAAAAATTGATACGAGTAAACTGTCCAATTGTTTAGCCTAGCTATCTGTGTTAGACTTGTCCGGAGCATTATTGGAGTGTTGTAGTCTTGACAAAATGATTCAACATCATCTATTATGCAAAGACACCACCTTCTTCGATTGTACTGTACCCAGTGAAAAATCGTAACTTACCTGAAACAAAAAATAAATAAAATTGCCGATTAGTAATGCGAGAATAAAACACAAACAAAAGTGGAAATAAAATTTTAAAGAATGAAAAAATAAATTCGATTTTCGCATTTGTCTCTTGTTTTTGGGCAAAAGAAAACTGTACACCTATGTCTTCTGAGCAGTAAACGATATTTTTAGTGAGTAAAACTTCCCTGGTTGAACTTGGCACAATAAAATAGTCGTAAAATTTACATTTTGCGAAAGGGAAGATGTTTCGAAAATAATCAACTACGTCCAGTCGTTGGTTGGCTTATGCTAAGTGCAAAAAATTTTCCCGAAAGTTTATCAGCCATAAAGCTGCGTGAAGATTTTACACGTATGGATACCGTACGTTACGTTAGGCTGCGTTGCGTTGCGTTGCGGGAAATATGCGAATGTGTGCGTTTATTTTATGGTAAACAATGTGCGCAATAAATTTGTTAAACGTCTTCCAAATACGTTATATATTATTTAGTAGGCGATAAGTTTTGCGAGATCGCCTGGCCAACAGCCAACGGATTAAATTCCTACTCGAGACCGAACGAAAGATCGAGTATTGAACTTTATCGCTTTTTGCTTTTTAGGGCTTTTGCCACTAGGCAATATTCCTATTGTATTCACTTTTTCATCGGCATCACCATGGTCAGTCGTCATCTTAATTTTTACGTTTTCAACGAACGGTCGATTATCAGTTTGTAATTTTGTATAGTTATGTATTTATTAGAACTACCTAGTACATAGATTGGGGATTGAATTTGAATAATAATAATTGAAATTGAAATTTATTCGGCAAATATATCATAGGTAATAATAATTTTCTTTCTTAGCTAAATATATTATTGAAAAAATTGAAACGTTTTTATTCATCTTAATAGGCAAAAGCCCTATTGTATTCATTCATTTTTCTACAGTCATCACAATAGGTATTCATCTGATCATTCTCCTGCTTTCAAGAAATTGCCAATCAGCGCATAGCGCATCACATTTTTATAATAAAGAATTCGATCATGGAATAGTAATAATTATTGAACCCAACGACAAACGCATAAAATGTGAATCGACAAACTGTTTACTTTTGCGCTGTTATGCATAATATTTTTTGAATTATCTTAAATGCATTGGTAGTTCGGTGGTTAGGTATATCATACCTATTAAACAATTGAAATTATATTCAATTCGATAAACAATTAATGATAGACAAGCGTCAGGATCTGTGCAAAGAAGAGTATCTCACAAATTTGAATTTTGCTAAATTAACAATCATAATTAGGTAGTTGATATAAGAGCAAACGTCCTCTCGCACAATAAGCGGATAGCTCATAGCTTGTTTTTATAAATTTATCGTTTTCTTTTTTCTTCTACAAGTTCTTTTATCAATTACCTATACCCGTGCATACTATGTCGCAGGTCATTCCATTTCCCAATAGGTACGACGACGGGATGCAAAAATATACTCCAATAAGTATGTAAAACCATGTGAAACTTTGTATCCATTGTTTTGCGCACATTGGAGCGCGTTAAGAGAAAAGCACAAGGGATAGGGATGAGCGTGTAGGTCGTAGGTGTAGATATCGTTTATCGTCGTTTGTCGACACCATATAGATACATTCGCACTTCGTAGCGAAGAGTAATTACAACAAGAGTGAAACAAATAACGAAAAAAAGAATGGCGTGCCGCACGCTCGGTGACTCGACGTCTCGGCACGCTAAACCAAGCCATTTGGGAACCGCAGCCGTACGCTCGAGTACGCAAAATTCGTCCATTCGTGGAATACAATTGCTTCGTAGACGGCTTAGATTAATTAAAATCATCGAAGTGGTGCAGCGTTAAGCTCAATCGAAACATATATGTGTAAACCTCACGAGGAGTGGAGCGAATTCCACTCAAATTAAATTCGCTTTCGATTCGAATTATTTGCCGAGTATTGCCACGGTGATGATGAAGGTGGTGGTGACGACAACGATGACTATAATATAGTACAACGACAGCGAACGCGTTTTAAAGCGCTTATATCGCCGAGTGTTTTTTTGCGAAATTCAATATTCGTCGATGTCGATATGCTTAAAATGAAAATTCCCATCAATATACTTTTTGCATGGTACGAATTTTTTAACATCGATTTTCTTGGCATGACGTTAAGTTGAATGCCAAAAAAATAACTGATAAACATAAAAAATTGACAAATTGTGACCCTAATCAAAAATAACTCAAAAAGCAAAAAGTCTGACAAAAATAATTTGGACAAATAAAAACTCTGAAAAGCAGTAGAAGCTCTGACATAAAATAAGAATAACAAATAGAAAAACTGGCAGAAAAATGGTTTTCCCAACACAAAAAAATCTGACAAAAAATTAGCAACAAAGAAAGAAAATAATATTAGGTACAACTTCGACAAACAGCAATCCTGGCAAGTAGATGATCTTAACAAATGTGAGTGATAATCCGAATCAAAAAAATACTAGCCCTAACAAAACACGTACTTCTGATGAAAATCCATTCTAACAAAAAAAACTACCAATAAAAACACATTAGAAAGTCTGGTAATAGATAGCGAACTCTTCGAGTCACACTTTCCGACTACAGATTGAGCAAGTACCTATACTTAAGTAACATGGTGTAGCTCCTAATGCGAAATCATAGTGAAAGAATTTCAATTTGGAAAAGTGCCGCCTCCGTTTTTCGGCATGCGTTTGTAGTATTTTGAAGTGACTTTGAAACGAGAAAACAGAAGAAATAAAAAGTAACCGACGACAAATTATCGTCCAGTAATTTAATGATTAATGGAGGTACTCGTTGGCATCTCGCGTCGACTCCTTAACGTACGCGAACTTTTGTTTTAAAATATTTTCAAACAGATGCTACATTCGGGTCCTGTTTGTTTTTGTTGTTTCAGAATGCTGGTGCTCCCGGAGCCCGCTTTGCCAAATCGTTGGCTTGGCACGGGTGCAAGAATTTAGTGTATAAAAAAATGTGAGCACGATATTGTTGTGCGAACACTCCAACGACCTTAAGTGCGCCTATTATCGTAATGGGTACGTTAACTCGGATAGCACGCTTTCTACGTATTTATCAAATCTTCGACGTATCTTCTGCTCTAATGTTTTAATATCAAACAGGCTAAAAGGAAGTTCAATAAAAATGTGAACAACAGTCTGCTGTTATTGCGTAAATCACATAATTTCACCTTTCGAAATCTGTTCACTTCCAATAACTGAATTGGGTACCTAACCTACCTAGTACCTACCTATACCTACTACCTACATCAAGAAGTATCTGATAGGACTAGTGTCTCTATACTGCCTATGAAGGTCTTTCGTTCCATAAACAGACAAATCTCTGTAATTTTTCAAAAGTAAGTGCATCACCTCAAGCATCACGGACTAATGAAAGATGATGCATTGCATTCCGACCAAAAGGCAATCACAGTGCATAGCTAACACAATACCAACAAAGTACATTATTTAGGCAGACAATATCATCTTGAATTCTAGTTTATCTGCTAACTTATCAAAATCAAAAAACCAGCAAATTTAAAGACCACTTCTTCACGTGGATGACACAACTAAAGTATTTTTTTGCAGATTACTTAAAGTGGAAAGATGAGAGAAGTACCTACATGTAGCAACATGCAATTTTCTTCTACAAAATCTAACAGGTATTTATTGAACGACGAGCGTATATACTCGAAACGAAAAAGGGAGGAAATATTCTCAACATCTTCTAATAACATTCCATGTACTTCGCATCACATTCGTCGCCGCATTGTTATCGTGTAATACCTATACAGAATTTATAAGAAGACATCTAGCCAAGCAGCTATTCTGTAAATGGTGAAAAACAAAACGAATGTTGCAAATGAGCGCAATTTTTTCCGCATTTCTTCTCACACCCTTTTAAACATCTTACTGCTAGCGTTTATAAAGCCATTCCGATAAGAAAATTCACGCTTTGCGGATAAACCAGATGGAGTAATGTGGTATTGTTGCCGATGTACCTATAGGTGTAAATTTTGACATCAGCAAAAATGGTCGGTGCCTCGGTGATGTCAATAAATATGGCAAAACTGGTGACTGTACTTGTTCCTCAAAAAGCAAAGAAGCAGGCAAAAATTGTATTATGATTAAGTGCGCACTTGGTTCAAGCCAAGTTGGTAGAAAATCATCGAGAGGCGTACCTCTATCACCATTTATAAGGCCACGAGTAAATTTGACTCGTCAATGTATACAGGGTGTCCCATCCCAACAAAGTGCAGGTATATTTGCCTTGAAGGGACTAAGATACTGCGTGTAGAAAAATTTTCTTATTCATTTCTCAACTCCAAATAAAATAGTTATCTTCACTGACGGGGAATAAACAGGAGGATGGAATTTGAGGTGAATCAATGAGGACAGAGTTGTATAGTAATAATTGAAAAAAAAAAATCGATGCAACAACAGGCTCTTCCAAAATTTATTTTTCATTAGTGCTATATCGAAAGCATGTGAAAACATTGCTATTTCACGGCACGGAAGTACATCTTTTCAGTGTTCAGTTGGTGACACTGTTTTCAGTTGTTTTCTGTGTTTACTTTCGGTCCTAGTACCCGAAAGTACCACTTCCCGAACCTGTACAGTGTACAAATACGAGCACGTTAAGACGAAACAAACAGCTGATGATTAGATAGAAGA
>FIZV01039629.1:0-12675 GCA_900050545.1 Trionymus perrisii | reverse complement strand
CAATTTTGGAAAATTGGTCAAATTTATCAATTTTTGAGAATTTGCCAATTTATGAAAATGTGTTAATTTTAAATTGGAGAATTTGCCAATTTTAGAAAAGTTGTAAATTTTAGAGAATTTATCAATTTTGAAGATTTTGTCAACTTTGTAAAATTTGTAAAATTTATCAATTTTTGAGAATTTGCCAATTTATGAGAGTGTCAATTTTAAAAAATTGGTCAATTTTGGAAAATTGGTCAATTTTAGAAAATGGGTCAATTTTGGAGAACTTGCCATTTTAGAGAATTTGTCAATTTTAGAGATTTTGTCAACTTTGGAAAATTTGTCAAATTTATCAATTTTTTTTTGAATTTGCCAATTTATGAGAATTTGTTAATTTTAGAAAATTTGGAGAATTTGCCAATTTTAGAAAATTTGTCAATTTTGTAGAATTTGCAAATTTTGGTGATTTTGTTAACTTTGGAAAATTTGTCAAATTTACCAATTTAGGAGAATTTGTCAATTTTAGAAAATTTGACAATTTTGGAGATTTTGTCAATTTTAAAGAATTTAGCAAATTTTTAAAAATTCAACAATTTTGAAAGTTTAACAATTTTTGAAAAAGTTATAATTTTTGAAAATTACGCAATTTTTGAAGATTTGTCATTTTTTGAAAATTTGTCAATTTTAGAAAATTTGCCAATTCTAGTAAATTTGTCAATTTTAGAAAATTTGTCAATTTAAGAAAATTTGTAAATTTTGTAGAATTTGTAAATTTTGGTGATTTTGTCAGCTTTCAAAAATTTATCAAATTCATCAATTTTCGGGAATTTGTCAACTTTGGAGATTTTCACAATTTTAGAAAAGTTGTCCATTTTGGAGAATTTGTCAATTTTGAAGATTTTGTCAACTTTGGAAAATTTGTCAAATTTATCAATTTTTGAGAATTTGCCAATTTATGAGAATGTGTCAATTTTATAAAATTGGTCAATTTTGGAGAACTTTCCATTTTAAAGAATTTGTCAATTTTTGAGAATTTGTCAATTTTAGAGATTTTGTCAACTTTGGAAAATTTGTCAATGTTGGAGATTTTGTCAATTTTAGAAAATTTGTCAATTTTGAAAAATTCAACAATTTTTGAAAATTCCGCAATTTTTGAAAAATCATCAATTTTTGCGAATTAGAGAATTTTAAAACATGCAATGTTCAATTATTTTTTTCTGAAAATGTGGAAAAAAAATTACTCTGAATTTTAAATAAACTTTAACCATCAAATTCTTCAAAAAATTGAATTTTCAATTCATTCCAAGAAACACGCCTTTGAAAAAGTGACACTGTAAGGTATCAACTTTGGATTCAATTGAAATTTTTGTAATAGGTAACTGAAATGATTTGTGGGATCTCAATTTACAACTTCCGTTTTAAAAAGTTTTTAATTGAACGCTCCCCCCCCCAATTTTGAATATTAACCATCAACATTTTATGCAAAATTCGGAAGAGCGTGAGAAGTTAAATCGAAATTTTTGTAATAATCACAGTTATTCCTAGGAATTCAATCTACAACTTTTGTTTGAAAATTTTTTTAAAAAACGTACGTCTCGATTTCTCATTTTTTGAAGTTACATTACCGTAAAGAAAAAAAAAAAAGTTGGAAAAATATACAAACTAACTTCTAGTAAATTAAATGGCACGTACTTGTAAATATAAAACACCCGGTGTCTGAACGCAAGTACTCATGATCAATCCAAACAGATCGATGATATCGTTAAGTAAAACGCTGTTGCTTTCTATACTTCCGTTACTTCCATCCGAGTGTATAAGTAATAATATAGTTTTGACTAGACTTTCCACAATTCCATTTTCGACGAGCTTCTTCAATGCTTGAGGAACTTTATTGATCAACAATCTGAAAAATCGAACCACGCTCAACGCCAAATTCACGTCGTGCAACGTTCCAGGAAATATGGCCAATAGAGGCGGCAGCGCTGAGAAATGTAAAGCTGGTAAAGTCAAATCTTCCATATCGTCCGCCTGGTCCAAGGCATCCCAGTGACAACGAGCCATCAACGAGATACAACTATTGACCAGCTCTTCGTTGGCCGAGTACATCGATAGTTGATTGGCCAAATGGTAGAATCCTTTCATTTGCATGACGAACTTGACGGTGTCTTCTTCGTCGCACCGGACCAGCCAAGCCAGCAATGTTTTAACTACCGCGTTACGTACGGTCACGTTTGGATGATTGGCCATGATGAGGAATAATTTATAATCGATAATGTTTTTGAAAATGTTGCCGATCAAGCTGTCCGGTAGTACGAGTATCGTATCGTGTATTAAGTTGAGTAAACCGGTCGATATGATGTACTGATTACATTCGTCTTTGTAATTAGCGTCGATCTGGTTGGCGAAAAAGGTACTATTGCAGCGTCCAGTCAACGTAGGACTAATATATTTATAGAAATGATTAGATTCCATTCGAGCTGTCGAGTTTTTCATTTCCGGTACATAATACGAAACACCGCCGTATTCGCCGTCCGTCTCCGTCAACTGAGGTAATGATCCGAAACTGCAAAGCTCTGTAGACGGTTCATCGGTGGCGTGATTTTCAACGATACCGGAATCGGTGGCTTTATCCTCGTCTTCGGATTTATTATGCAAATGAGCGGTCGTACCTCTCAAGAAATCGTTAATTATTTGTCTCTTTTCTTGCAAATCGACCAGAGATTTACTAAGGCTACGACTGTAAGGCACGTGGTTATTGTTACGTTTACCGTTACGATTCTCTTTGGCGGTCATCGAAAGTCTAAAGTCGGTTTCGTCTTCGTCGTTGTTGTCGCCGCCACTTAAATCGGGCGATCGTTTGAATTTACCTTGAGATAACGAACTGAACAGGAAATAGAATCCGCTGGCTGAATGCGTACAGAACGAGTGAGATGTCGGATGGACGACGAAAAGGTAGTCGATGATGGATTTTACATGATCGGAAGAAGGCGGTGAACCGATCATGGTTTTAATGAAACCTAAAATGGCGGCGCACAGGTCGCGATTTACGTTTTCTGATTTCTCTTCGAGGACGAATTTCTCCTTACACATGTCTAGCGTTTTTTCAATTATGTTCACTGATATTAACTGCTCCATGTTGAGTTGTTTGTATAAATTCGTGCCGAGGATTAGAGAATGTAATCCTCTGAACAAGGTGATCATTAAACTGGCGTCCGCTTTTTCCCACTGCTGCCACAATGGAAGTAATAAATTAGTTATGATGTCCGGATTACTAATATAGACGTCCGTTTTCAAGTGCAGTTCTTCGAGGTCGCCTATGAAGTAATTCTGTTGACTACACATGGCGTTGGTTAGTTCGGCAAAAGCTCGTCGACCTAGTTTGAAATTGGACGACGTTAGCACCTTGCCAATGACGATGTAGCCGCTATAAGAGTGGAATTGCGAACAAAGGCGGACGTCTGAGAAACACGATTTCAAGACTAGTTTCAAAGCATCACCCTGAGTGCCTTCGTGCTGACAGGATTCGATCAGTTTGGCGAACAAGTAGGCTAAAAATGGGAACCCGCCAAGTTCGTGAATACAGGCTGAGAATGTTTTACGTTGTTCGGCGGCCATCGATGCTAAAATCACCGTCTTCATGGGTCGACTGACTCTCTGGTTGATTCTAAAGTTGAATTTGGTTTTTCTAAAGATGGCCGGAGTAGCCGGAGGGAACATGGAAACTGAGACGGTGTTGTTGGCGTCGTTCTGAGTGTAATAGTGGAAATACTCGGGGTTACGAGGACTAAACGTGATCAGCACGTTGTCTTGCATTTGTTTCATATTCTCGTCGTACTGCTTGATTAATCTAGTGACGCTGAAATCGCCCGGAATTTGGTAGCTTGTGCTGCACATCAAGTCGACAAAATTCGGCTTGGAGGCGTTCGCGGCGCAAGTCATAACGTTCTCGGTGTCCGGTCCGAAAGCTCGGATCGTTAGGCAGCATTCTCTCGACAATATGGCCGCTCTGAACATCATGAAGTTGCCGATTGTGTAACGACTTTTCAACGACGTACGAGTATCTCCGACCATAATACAGGCCGGTCGCACTTTACGCATGAAAATACCCAAGAAGATCAAGTAGCGGGTTTCTTCGTACAGTCCGTCCGTTGTTAGCGATATCTCTAAGGCGATTTTTTGCTGCTTCATCGTATCTTTTACGTTCAACACGACGTGGTGCCAGTTACCGTCGTCTAAGGGGTTCTGAAACGTAGCCTGAGATAGTATTTCGAAAGTGTTACCTTCCGGTCGAGCTAATCTAACGACGAAACAGCAGGTACTTTCGTCGACCCACGTTTCCAACAGCAGAGTATCGTATCCGACCGATATGATGTGGATCATGCCGTCGTTATTACAGTTTTCGTGCTCTTTACGATACGCCCGATACTTGGACTCTTCGCTGTGATCGACGTATTTACGAAATTCGCCCGAAGCTGGAGTGTATTTCAACCAGAACGAAGTCGAGAAGCCGGTCAACCATATGCACCAGTCCAGGTTCGTATTTAAAGGCAGCGTTAGTCCGCAAACCACCCAAGGCGAAGCGACCGAAGCGTGCTTTTGTATTTCACGCATAGACAGAGCCAGGGCTTCGGCTGGGTCGTCCGATTCCAAGGTTTTATCGACCGCAGTGACGGGAAAACGTAGGTAATACGATGGCTGAGCTTCGGACGATGTTTTATTCACAACCGATAACAAAGCGGTCAAAAGGTGGTCGAAGGGAGCTCTAGTGATTCTCAAGAAATCGAAAAATTTAGCCAATTCGTCACGTTCGACTCTGTAGTAAAATAATACGGCGAGGAATTGAGTTATCGCGTACTGCACGTCTGTTTCCTCCGGAGTCAATAGTTCTTCGGCCAAGCTCTCTTGTAATTTATCTAGAAGCTTCGATGCCACTCCGTGTTTCGTCAGTTCTAAACAAATATCCGGATTTTTTCTGCAAACTACCGTAATGTGATGCAGACAGTAGAGAGTTTCTTCAGTGCATTGATCGACCTTCAGAGCGTTTATCAAATCGACGGCGATGGTACAAATGGTAGGATAAAGCAACGATGATTTCGAACAATTATCCAGCAAAGACACTAATCCATCTCCGTCTTCTTCGGATACCTCGGAAAAGGCATTTTCTACATTCGACCAAGATATCACTTCGTCGTCGGCTTCGTATCCGTCGTTATCGTAATTCACCTCGTTTTCGAATATCGAACTTGTGGCCGGCCAGTTTGTTTCTTCTTTGTGGAAATTATCCATTCTTTCGAGCGATAACAACGAGTCGCAGACTTGCTTGATGGATATTTTGCCCGCCTTCAGGGCATCGTTTAATAACTCCTTGACGCGACTTTGAATTGTGCTCGTATCATCGAACAAACACAAGCAGATTACCAGCAAAGGTTGGGTTAGTTTGAGACGTACGTCGTCGACCGATATATCTTTATTTTTAGAACCACTACCAGCGACTGGAACTTCTTTGGATAATATTTTCAAAATGAGGAATAAAATATTCTGGAATTTATCTTTGGTTGGTCCGAATCTATAGTACAACTTTATAACCGAGCTGCGAACTATTAACCGTTCCAAGGTACAAGTGACAGCTTTCAATTTATGCAACAGGTCTTTGCAATCTTTGGAGGTAGCACCGGAAGGGTTTTCGTCGCTCATGGTTTTGGTAACTTCTTCGTAGTATTCGTCGAAGCTCTTCATCAACACGGTCAATTCGCTGGTGCAAGATTCCAATAAAACAGGAGTAAACGAATCAGGCGCAGCTTCCAGTTTGGATAATTTACACATGATACGAGTTTCCAAAATACGACTGCATAATTCGGTGAAATTGCCATCTTGAAGTAAATTACGTACGTCTTTGATCTGCAACAGGTCGTCGATTTCGGCCGAAAACTCCGCGTAAACGTTCGAATCGCCGAATAAAGACAGGCAAACCAAGATGGCGTCTTTGTAAGCCGATTTATCGCGCGAATACTCCTTCTCGGCGAATCGAAACAGAGATCCGATGACGTTGCAAATGAAATAACGCTGAATATCGTAGCGAAAATTGCCGAATATTTTCAACAAGTGACCGCCCACCGTACGTACAATTTTCGAGTCTTCGCACATTAGTAGAACTTTATACTCGTCCAGATGTTTCCATCGTTCCGTCGATGTTTTTTCGTCCACTTTGCACAAAGGGCAGTCGTCATGTTCGCACATGCCCACGTCAGCGTAAAATTTACGTTCGAAGAATAACAACATTAAATTCCTCGTCGGAGGTTTGCGATTTATCAGCGATTTGAGTAGTTTGGGCAGAAACCAGTGCACAGGAACGCAGCAGCAGCAGCCGCAGTATAACAATATACGTAGCACACCGACGGTCAATTCTTCGTCAGCGTTTTCCAGAATGATTTTCAACAGGACGACGAAAGTGGAGGTAACGCAGCAGTTTTCATGCAACGCCGAAGGCGACAGAATAAGAGGTCTGAACGCTTTGCCGAATAAATTATCGTGATGGTTGTACATGTTCAAATCGACCGAAGATTCTCTGCCATCGCAGCGGCTATTTCGACGTTCTTCGAATCGGTTCACTTTACGGCGCAGTTTCTTAAACCGTACGATTAATAAGCCGAAAAAGGTAACGATGATTTTGACGCGTTTGATACAAACGCTACGATCGACATAAGGTCTCGGAGTTAAAGAAGTCTTGATTATGTTATCGATTAAACGACCCGAAGAGCATCCGATGAATTGTCTGTATAGTTTGTTGAACGTACATAAATTCTTCGTAATGTTTTCTTGCCTGAGTATTTGGAAGAATAAGTTAACGATGCTGTACAGCAAAGTGTATAAAAAATCCAGATTACGTTGCACGGCCACGCTATCTTCGCATTTATTAACCGAATTGCATACTTCTTGCAAGAGTTGCAGGAATATCTGTACGACGCCGTTTTGAGACAGCGAGTCGATGATTTTTTTGCATTTTTTCGTACCGTTGGCGCATATGATTAATAAATAGGCCAACTGCGACCGTAGAATTTCGATAGAACCGTGGTCTTGTTTATAAAATCGGTACTGGACCACGCATAAATTCTCCAGAGTGAATTTTATCACCGAGCTGATAATTTCTTCGTAATCGTCGACGTTCAAATTATCCCCTTCGCAAAGACGTTGAAGTAAGCTCAGGATCAACGATCGAAATTCCAAGCAATTGATCCGTTTTTCGAAGAGAAGACGAACGGCGTCGTTTTGAAATTGCTCCAATTTAATCGAGTCTTCAGATTTTGGATGAAATACCGAATCGGTCGACGAACTGATATCTCTGTTGTGTTTAGCGAATAAAAACGCAGAAGGTTGAGTATTTTCCAACGGCGATAGAAAAAGTTTCGGCGTATATGCGATGTCTTGGTCTAACGAATTGGAGTCTAGTGATTTTAGTTGTAACGTCGCTTTGTACTCGATCTCGTGCTCCAGAACTAATCGTTTTTCGTATCTGTAAAATAAGAAAAAGAAAAATAACGTAAGCCTAAGTCGAATCTTATCCAGGCCAGCAACTTTGAATTTTCTAAGTGCATTTCGATTTTTTCTCGAAAAAAATGTTTTTTTTTGGTAAACATTTGAAAACTATTTTTTCTTCAAAATATTTATAAAAGTATTTTTTTCAAAAAAGGAGGGAAATTTTTTTCTCCAAGGAAATATCATTTTTTTGTAAAAAAAAATCAAAAATCGAGAAAAAAATCCAATTTTTTTGTCTTCAAAAAATCAAGAAATTTCTTCTCTAAAAAACTGAATTTTTTCTCTAAAAAATTGAATAATTTTGTTTTTCAAATAATTTTACATTTCTTTATGCTATGACTTTAAAAAATTTAAAACATTTTTTATTCCTTGAAAATTATTTCTTCTGCGAAAGACTTTCTTTTAAAAATAAAAAGGGTTTTTCTAAAAAAAAAACAACAACAATTTTACCCTCAAAACTTTTTTTTTTAATTTACATTTCAAGAGATGGAAAAAATTTCTAATCCAAATCCCCCCCTCTCCAAAAAATGAATATATTTTCCTCTAAAAAAGTCAGTATTTTCAAAAAAAAAGTTCGAAGATTTTTTTCCAAAAAAATTTAGAAAAAAAAACAAAGCCCTTTTTTCTTCAAAAAAATTAGGTAAGCTGAAAAATGAGATTTTTCTCTAAAAAAAAAAGTTCACTTCTTTACCAAAATAATCAAAAGATCCTTCCTCCAAAAAGGACAGAGATTTCTTTCTCTTAAAAAAACAATTTTTATCTCCAAAGAAATTAAGACAAAAAAAATTTTTATTCAAAAAAATTACGATTTTTTTTTATTTAACAATAAAAGAAATTTCTTTCTTTAAAAGACAAAGATTTTTTTCACTAAAAAAAGTGGAAATATTTTTTGCTCCAAGAAAATTGAACTTTTATTGCACAACAAATTTAAGAATCATTTTTATTCCAAAAATAAGAGATTTCTTCACTCAAAGAATTGAAAAACATGTCTCCATGAGTGTGAGAAATATTTTCACACCACAAAAATTGAAAACTTTTTTCTCCAAAAGTGAATTTTTTTTTTCTAAAAAAATTAAAAGTAGGTTTCTCCAAAAAACGGTGAAATTATTTTCTAAAAAAAAAAGAGAAAGTCCCCCCACCCCCACCAAAGTTGAGATTTCTTTAAAAAGAAAAAAAATACGTCTTCTTTGCCAAAAAAATTGAAAGGTCCCTTTCTCAAAAAAAAAAAAAAAGATTTCTTTCTCTAAAAAACAAGACTTTTTTTCCAAAGAAATGAAAAGAAAAAAAAATAAGAAAAATTGTTTTTATTCAAAAAACAAAGATTTTACTCTCCCAAAAAAGTGGAAAAACTATTTTTTGCTCAAAGAAAATTCAAAATTTTTTTATCAGTTAATTCTGAGTTCTTATTCCATCAAAAATTTAAGAAAAATTTGTATTCTAAAAATAAGAGATTTAACTTCCAAAAAATTGAAAAAAAGCTCTCTATGAATGTGAGAAATATTTCTACTACAAAAAAATTGAGACTCCAACAGTAAGATTTTTTTCCCGTAAAAATTAAAAGATTTTTTCCCCAAAAATTTGGAGAAATTATTTTTCCCCAAAAAAACAAGAAAATTTTTTCTCCAAAAAAATTAACTAGAATTTCAAAAAAAAAGTGGAGTTATTTTCCTAAAAATAAGAGATTTTTTTCGCCAATAAATAATTATAATTTTTTTTCGAATAAATAAATAGGGAAATTTTCAACTTCAAAAAAATTGAAAAAAATGTTTACTTACCTACTTTTAAAAAAAAGTAAAAAAAAATTATTACTTATTTAAAAAAAAAATTGTAAACAAAAAATTGTTATTTAATAAGAAAAAAAAAAGATAAAAAATTGAGATTTTCTCAATAAAATGTAAGATTTTTTTCAATTAAATTTGATGCATTTTTACGTCGATTTTATAAAAATTGAGAAATGTTTCCTCTGAAAAATTACGTTTTTAGATTTTAATAGGTAGCGTGTATTTAATTTCTTCATTTTCGAACTTTTTTTTGGGTGTACCTCATACCCGAGCTACTGTTAAGTTTCTGACCATAAATAGTATCGTACGTATTTTTTCTATTATCAAATTAAAATTATCACTCCATGTTTGCAACAAAATTTTGTACGCCAAAAAAGTACCATTTTCAAGACTTAACTGAACAATAAAAAATAAAAATTGCGAAACGAAAAGAACAAAATACATACACTTGATCACAAAATAAGATAAAACGTCGTTGATAAAATTTCGCGTATTTTAAATGGAAAACCACGCAGGTAAAATCCAATTGATAATTTAATAAAAAATACGACGAAGTAAATGAATCGAATCAAAATCACCATAGGGCTTCTTACGTAATCTTTTGTAACATACTGAGTGCCTGAGTTACGTTTTGTAACCGATAATTAACCCGATAAGATAAGTTTTTATTTAAATCGCCGAAATAATTAAACAAATAGAGATGCGGCAGAGCCTCCTCGCGAATAAATGAAAAACGTAACGCGAATAACAACCAACGTAATAACTCACTTGGATAGATTAAAATTCTTCTTTTGACTAGATTTATGTAGAAAATTTTTCGTTTTGCGTTTAATAGTGTTCAATTTATCTTGTACAACATCGTCGATATTTTTCTGCTCGTTGTCTAACAAATAAGTGGTGTTTTTTTCACAACCTATGCAGTCTTCATATTCCACAACCGCGTACAACGATATAAGCAAATTTGACAATTCGAGGGCTGTTCGTATTTTCTGAAACAGAATAAAAAAAATATCGTTAGTATTAATATCTGTAATAAGCTCTTAAAAACTATTGGTAAGTAACAAATCTAACACCTCAGAGAATTCCATTCGGTAGAATAAAAATACAAACACGTTTGCTAGATATTTAAAAAAAATATTCGTGAGAGCATAGAACTGTGTATGAGGCCTAAATAGGAAGTTTCTAGTATCGATTGACGTAGGTACATATTGTTAATAAAAAGAATATCAGTTATAATCACTGATTTCCTGTTGTATTGGTTAATTTAGCCAATTAGTAAAACATCTTATCAAAACTACTCGTACATATGTCGAACGATAGTCGAACGTTGTCTTTTATCATATCTTTTCCATTTCTAGCAAGGAATTTTTTTAGAAAAGATTTTAAAAATTACAGACTAATTTCACGCATCGTAGAAACTTTTTAATTAGCGTTGAAATTACTTATAATATTTCATAACGTGTTCACGTCAATAAATTACGAAATATAGTTTCTTCTATGAGCTTCGGTGATTTATTTTGATTTAAAGCATATTATATTACCTATATTAAATGAGGAACGAAGTTCATTAAAACTATTAGGTAGGTAAGTAGGTCTAGGTACCCATTTCATTATAATTATTTTCAATATAAAATGAAAAAACTGTTGCAGTTTTCTGACATTCTTCGTTCATGAGCATTAATTGCTTGGATTATAATTAAAAAAATTAATTAATAATCATAACTTTGTGATTCATAAAAATAATGCGATAATAAAAAAAAACAAATGATGGGAAAGTGAAAAATATTCTTCTAAATAAGCAATGCATTATCTATTGTGCCAAATGAAAAATTATTGCAACGCAATGCGCAATTTAGATAATACTTTGTGTACGTAACTACGTAAGATTTTTGATGAAAAAAAAACAAAAAAAACTTTTAGGGTTCTCTGTCGATAAATTTTCGAATCAGTACCTATCTGCAATGCACATACCGAATTGCGAAACAATTGTAAAACAGACAAACATCTCCAGCCTCTTTCTTCTAAGAAATATTTACGAAGGGGGGCTAATTCGTCTGTTTCATTTGATTCCGAGCAAGCTCGTTGGACTTCTGAGATGAATTCACGGGCTACGATATCGGGAACGCTGAAACAAACATCGTGAAGAATAATTAATCAATTCAAGGATATGAAATATGAAAGTAGTTGATTACTATTATGCAATACGAATATCAATATAAAAATAGATGTATTGAATAACACATATTTTAAAATAGGATCAAATCATCCGAAGAGATTCAGCAAATACGTACAATTTTAAGAACCTACGTAAAGTACCTCAAACATTTTATTGCCCAATGAAATGGCTTAAAAATGATTTTTTTTTTAATTTCAAGTCATCTGATTCATACACGGATAACACTAGTAAAATTAAATATCATTACTTATCAGTTATCACTATCAGTGTGAAATTTTGAATCATCCTTCGATACATCAAATTACAATATTTAATATTAAACATAAAATGAAGTGAAGTCATGAAAAAGGTATGTACAATTATGTACTACGCACACAGGAAAACCCCCAGTGAAACAACTAATGAATTTTTAACTCGCATCCTTCATTTTTAATGCACGACGCTAATAATACCAAGAATCGTATATCTTTAAAATTTATTTCCATATTGAATTTTTTAATATTGGACACGAGAATAATTTTTCTCTCTTTTCCACACAAATTGTTTTGTTTTTTTTTTGTTTTTTTGAAAAATCAAGAAATTTTTTCAACAAAAAAATTCTTATCAAAAAATCTATAAATTTTTTCCCCAAAAAATTTAAACATGAAAAAAACAAAATTTCTCTCACTAAAATATAAACACAGTAGGTATCATTCTTCTCATAAAGAAATTTTCTCAAGCAAATCAAAATATAGAAAGAAAGAACAAATTCTTTTCTCTCCAAAAAAATTCAGAAAACTTTTTCTACAAAAAAAGTTTATTTTTTCTTCAAAAAACACAAATTCAATCTTTTAAAAAATTAATTATTTTTTCCTTCAAAAAAATTAGTTCTTTTTTTTTAATGAAAAAAATCATCTCAATTTTTCTGGAGTAAATACTCCAGAAAAATTGAGAAATTCTTCTAAACAAAAAATTGAATAATTTATTTTTCAAAAAAATATTGAGATATTTTCTGCAAAAAAATTGAGATAATTTTTTTTTTTAATATCTACCTAGAGATTTTGTTTTACCAAAAATAAAACAGTTTTCCTTTCCAAAAACCACAGTTTTCCCCCCAACAAATTTGAAAGTTTGAAAGATGGTTTCATTTTTTTTTTTTTTTTTTTTTTTTTTTTAAAAAAAAACTTTTTTTTTAAAAAAAAAATTTTAATTTTTTTTTTTTTA
>FIZV01039611.1:0-10297 GCA_900050545.1 Trionymus perrisii | reverse complement strand
GTAGAAAAAAGGATATATTCAAGTAAATTGAAGTATCTAAATGAATAAAATGATTATTTTTTACTTTTTAGTGCATTTTTTTATTTTTTACTTTTTAGTGCATTTTTTAAAATAAAAATCATTCAAGGGAAAGAATAGAAAAATTGGGGAAAAATTAAATTGAAATCTAGAAATTTGAAAATGAAAAATGACCACTTTTTGAAGTGCACCCATAATTTCTGAACGGAATTGGTAACCCCTGATTTAATTATTTTTCCGAGAAAAAAAAACCACAGACAAAGTGTCCCGCAATTATAGTTATTTATTCAACCCGAATAAAACTGGTACCTACTACCTACCTAGTACCTACGTAAATCGTTTTCCTCGCAAAACATCCCTCAGAGAGAAATGAAGAGAAAAAACCCTACACAATGGAGTATCGGTCACCCTAACTCTATTAAAAAATAAACACGATTAAAATACGATACAAGGTACAACGATCTGTAGGCCTAGTACAATTTAAAGAAAAACACCGTCCTTTGAATAATTCAACGTTTAAATATCTTACGCTCGAACAACTCATTAGTATTTTTTAAAGCGCTTTTAACGCAGTAGAGTTAATTTAAAGCGACGGCGTCACGCAGTAATTGGGCTGCTTTAAAATTTTCCAACAATCTCTTTGTTGGCGGCAGCCTGCGAAGGCGTAATTTTATTTTAAATCACAGCATTTATGATCAATTTACTCCTATATAAGTTTACATTGTAAGTTACGAGGAAGCCTGGTTGGCGAAGATTTTGAAACGAAGCGTCGGAGATCTTTAAATGACCAAAGTTTTCGACACATCAAAAACTTGTCCGTGAAGTTATCAAGTAGACTATACAAGTTGGTTTAGCTCGTTTGGGTATTTAACGGAACAAAATTTATGCAGCTGTCATATTATGAAGCGGAATCTCTAGAACGGAAAATGACTAATCACAGACCCGCCGGAGAGTTTCAATCTTTAGATAATTTTCATTAATTTATTTCAAATGACGATCCTTTTACTTTTTATAGAGTCGATTTTAATAATCGACCGAGACTCTTATTAAGATTTACTAAACAGATACCGATTCGCCAAATAAAAATGAGTGAAATTCAAAAAGAAGAAGAAACAAAAAACAAATTAAAAATATATATTTTTTCGTCGCCAAAACCTAATCGAGTGTGAAAGCTCTTTGTCCTTCATTCAAACCGAAGCAAAACTTTTCCTATACTATTCAAATATACGAAAAAGAAACGACTTCAACTATCGAAACGACTCGTAGGGGCAGCAAATAATTAATTGAAGAATTATATTAGATCTTCCGTGCGTTCGACCATGGTCCCTGAAGAGAATATTACGTCCTTTATTCGCTACTTTGCTTTTACGGTTCACTCTTTCAATACGAATCGGTCAACGTGCTCGTATAATTAACCGCGTAACCGAAGACGTGCACAGTTAGATTCACATCAATTTGTAGCGCTTTTTAAATACACAATTCCATGACCTAGGGTAATGAAACAATTAATTAGACGTTTTACGAAACTGCATTAACGTAGCGAGTATCTGCATCGGAGGTAATCTTACACCGAAGCATGAATAAATGCGAGCAGCAGGATAATGCAAAATATCTACGTTAATTATTATGGTTTCGCAATCATGTAATGGAAAAATTAACGGAGATGGAAACTTGAGAATTTTTTTTATATCGAATGTTGTTGCGTACAAAAAAAATGATTTCCAACTTGTTAATATGTTGTCTATAGAGAAAAAATCTCTTCAAATATTTACAGATTTTATGTTCCTATATGGTTCAAAGAATAAGGAAAAAAATTAGAAAAATCAGAAAAAATAAAATACCTGAAAATATTAGGCAAAGGTTACATGTGTCAGTATTAAGGCACTTGCTTAAAAAAATTCTGCATGGGAAAATAAAAGAGATAGGAAGGTGATGCTGAAGATTAAGTTGTAGAGGAAGTACGGAATATTTACATATTTCTTGACAAGAAATCACGATGTGGATAGGGCAATTTTATGAAAAATTTACAAAATATGCAAAATTTTGAACCTATTTTTTTGAACACACTGTTGCATGGATTTTTGTAATTTTTTCAGTCATTACTATAACTATCCTTATTGTTTCCCTGTAGGTTTCATCTTCCTGACTATCAAGAGAGAGAGAGAGAGAGAGAGAGAGAGAGTAATTTTTTAATTGGGATTTAGAATGAAAAATATTTTTAAAAAAAAATCAGCATATCTGCCCCTTCAATATTGAACGTAGGCAAATGTATCTACGCTTTATTTACAAAGTTGCAGAATTACCAGGTGAGAGGGGGTCATTCTTAACCACTAGCATCTAGCTCACTGAAAGACTTTTCATCAGTTAGTATTCCAGTAATCAATCCCTAATTTAATTTTAATTGTATCAAGTTTCAAATTTTAAAATATTAAAAACCATTTACAATAGAAAAAAATGGGAAAAATTTGAAATTGAAAAGAATTAGAAATTATACAATTTCAACACACAAAAATATTGAAAAATTAAAAATTTTGTGAAAAATTAAAGTTAAGAAAGGAATAATTCTCTACTAAATAACTGAAATTAAATAAAAATCAACTAGCAGAAAAATGAGAGAAAATATCGAATAATTTAGAAAATTTAAAACCGCATTAAGTCCACAAATTAAGTAGGTATTCTTGACTTCGAAAAATTTTATGTGAAGTGAGTTTGAAATTTAAATCATCAGTTTTCAGAACCGTCTGCAACCAAAGGGAGAGCATTTTCATGTTTTTTGAGTTTTAAAATGTCTGACAAAATACCTGAAATTTTAGACATTTCATCAAGCATTTTAGCGGAAGAGATTTTGTGAGATATTCTGAAACATGATTTTTTTTTTAATTTTGACTTTTTAAAAAAATTTAATGAAATTTACACATTTTTTTTGATATTTTGTCAAACATTCTGAAACTTACACATTTTTTTAATTTATGACTTTTACATAGCCATTATTTTCTCAGACATTTTGAAATATAAATTTTTAAAAATTTGAATGACTTCTTGGTATTTTGTCAGGCATTCTAAAACTTATAAATTGTTTTTAATTTCTTTTTTTTTTTTCACTCCATTTGATTTTTGGAGTAAAAAAGAGTGAGGAATCTATTTCTTTTGCGAAGGATTTTTTTTTTGGAGAAAAAAAAATCATTTTTTGAGGATGAGGATTACACGTTTCAGAGGGAAAAGTTTTTCAATCTATTGGGGAAATGTTTTGAATTTCGTTTTTTTCCAAATAAACTATCTATTCCACTAATTGAAGATCGCATACGATATATTTTTTTAAATGCTTACTTTGAAATGTGTGTAGGTATGTATTTCAAATTTCATCAATTTTCATTCGGTAAATGTCTAGATCTGAACAATTTAAGATTGACACAGCTCTTATGGAAGTTACGAACGGGCAAGATAGGCAAATAAGTATGCGGAATCGACCCTTATTATAAAATAATATGATGTGAAATGACGTTTGGCAAACAAATGATTTGAGCCAATTTCTCCAATCGTGTTAAAAAATAACTGAACCTATATCCTCGAACCACACAAGTCGCAATCCTCAAACCACTTGACAACGTGTTATGAAAAATTAACCATGAGGAAATTACACTCGCTAGCTTCACAATATAATTTTTAAAATGACGATCACGTAGACCGAGCGAATTGAAATAATTATTCATTCAAACAAGCAGCTAATTTAGGTAGCATTTGTCGTGCTGGCGACAAAACAACGAACGGTCATGCGATGGATGTTTGTAAAATTAAAATATTTAATTAAATTATTCATATTTTGTACGTTCAAAGAGGAATCGAAGAGGCGAAGAATCACCAGGCGATGATGTTTTATTCCAATCTGATTTCCCTTGCTCATCCTAAATTGCATAGGCAGCCCATAACCCTACTTTACCTATGCGCAATTTTTGCAAAATTTTAATTTTCTGCGGACGTGCGATTCTACGAAGACCTACGGAAATTCACCTCGAGCTCATTTTTCTTCTAAAAATCCTACCATCAAGGCATCCGTTTTTATTTTCAAAAGCTCTAAGCAAATCTGCTTTTCACCAATGAATTCGCCAACGTTGGAAACCCTCGCATCCTACATGATTTTCAGTATTAGGTATTTAATTTTTATTCTGTATCGATTTTAATTTCAAACAGACTTCCTTACACTTAATACTTCGTTGACAGACGAGTAGTTGAAGGGTTGGAAACTCGATTAAATAGTAGGTACACACAATTCGGTTCCAAAAGCAATTCTTAATCGTTGACGAGCACCATAAATATATTTTTTCCTAACCTCGAAGGTACCGTCGACCCGTTAAGGGGAATATCTAGTAAAAAGCTAAAAGCAAAGTAATAAGAGAAACTCACGCGCTAAAAGTTTCATAATAAAGACCTTCATCGGTATTATCATCGTTGATGGAATAAATGCGCCTCCACTAGCAAATTCAATTACTGAAAAAATTATATTGACAAGTTTCATTTCAAATTGGAAAAAAAACATCTAATTTACATTTATGCCACATTAATCAGTAAACGAAGAGCTGATTTGTCTTTAAAATATCAAATAAATAATTTCCTTGTCGTTTTAAAGCATTTCGTTTTTAATTCCCGGCTTCTACTTATTATCGATTAATTTCAACTCACGTGTCGATTTCGTTGCCTTTACTCATTCGAATTTCTAAAGTTGTTCGTCCCGAAAAATAAGTTTTACTACCGCGTTTACGTTGAATTAATTTTTTTTTTAAATATTATCGACTTTGTCACACGTAATATGAATAGTGAGCTTTCTTGTCCAGTAATTCATGGGGTTGTGAGATTTTTTTTTTGTATAGAACATGCGCCATTCTTGAACCAGAAAGATTTTTAGCGGACTACATTTTTTAAAAAAATGGTCCGCTATTGCAGTCGCCAACTTTCTTTGTCTTCATTATTAGGTATTATTATTAGGTATTATTATTATTTTTTCCACCGATTTTTGTTACTGCGATAACTCGAGTAAATGTTCACCGATCGATCTGAAAATTTTACAGCAGTTTCATTATGATTAGGACAAAAGCTGATTAAATTTTGGTGAATATCGGTCCACTAGAACAGGAGAAAAATAAAAATTTGGTATTTTTTGGAAATTTGCAATTTAGGAAACATGTTAGCTAAATAAAAATGAATTATTTCTTGTTAGTTAATTTTTTCCTTTCAAACGATAGAATGTTATTTAAATCATTTAAAAATTTGTTTTTATCAAACGATAGAAAAAGTAATTATTATTTCTGGTTTATGGCTTTTATTATTAATTTTATTATTTTTTTTAGGTAGTCCGCTATTTTGGCATCATAGTGCCACTAGTTTCAAATTATAGATACTTGTCCTAAAATTTGATTCCGAGTGCATTTCACATTCGGAACAACGTTTACGTTTCTATCTGAAGATAAATTTATTTGGAAAACTTTGTCCTCGATTGGTTCGTTGAAGTTCGACCTACAACGAGGAAAAAATCTCATTTTTCAAGCGAGTTATCACACAATTCGTACGTGACATTGGGAATTTTTCATCACATTAGAATTTCTGATTTCCAACATCGTGTCGAGTGAAATTATTTCCATTCATTTTTTTTTTCGATCAGAAGTACGCGAACTTGAATATATTTAACGCATCGATGATTAAGAGAGGTTTTTTCGAAGAGATATATCTTTACCTACAAATATCTACGTTCGTAGAATTTATAAAACTTTATGTGGAATTGTTGCTAGACATGCTACCTTCGTAGCCATATGAGATATTGAATGTATAACTTTTTCCCTGATATTTTTATTTCAACACATAAACGATGTCGATATAGAAAATATCTATTGTTTCGAAGATATTTTAAACGTTAGGAATTCGTTTTCAAGAAGCTGAGGAAAATTGACAATTGTAAAACATTCGAATGGAATTATGGCGCTAAAAAAAAGACTAGAACTTCAATAACGTGGAAATATTAAAAAAAAATTAAAAATCTAAAATAATTTTGGAAATTGAAAAAATCGGGAATTAAATTTTTCAATATTGTTTTGCACATTTGCACAATTTTTTATCAAAATTCATATTTAATTGAATTTAAAAAAAAATCTATTTTAAACTCAAATTACCTAATTTTTGTATGGGAAAGTATATAAAGAGTAAGTATCCCGGTTAATGAAAACTTTTTTCTAGTAAAATAAATTTTTTAAATGCCCCATTTCATCGGTTTTGGTAAGTTTTGTTTCAGTCATTACCACAACTGTCCTCACTGATTCATCGTACCTATAGGTTTCATCTCCCCGTCTGTTTTCAGCTCTAAAGAGGAATTTTTCATTTGAACTGAAAAAATACTTGAAATTTTTATCAACATAAAGTATATCGGCCCCTTCAATAGTGAGAGTAGGCAAATATTTCTCACTTTGTTGAAAAAGTTGCAGATTTACTAGATAGACGGGGGTGATTCTTGACTGGGACATCCTGTATAGTATATACCACCTAATTTGTTTTTGGAAAAAGTGTCTTCATCTTGAGTACCTATCACGGAAGAATTTTTTAATAATTTTTAACAAATAATTTCAATTTTGTTCGAGATTGTATTCAATTTTTTTTCTTTTTTTCTTTTTTTTTCTCAAAAGACTTTGGGTGATGGAATTATCTTGAAAACATTTTAGAAATGGAAAAAATATCCCAATTCGTGTTCGGTGAATTAATTTCCATTTCCACTACATCACACATTGTCGTCATCACAGAATACACGTGACGGTTTTTTAATTCAAAAATATCGCCACAACGTCGACGGCATTTCAAGCACGAGAGATAAAAAAGTAGTATCGTACACTCGAGACATTTCCCCTCTCGCTCTCTAAACACTGCCACTAAAACGTTTCAAATTTTACAATAAAACACTCGACAGGCGACACGACTGCGACATCGGTAAGCAGCGGGATGAAATCACATCAAAATAATCGGATTACGTTTACATGGCGAACGAATACTGTGTACCAAATTACTACCTAATAAAATAAACACTAAAAATGACACGAATAATCCTGTTAGAAAACAATTTGTGGAAGCGATGCGTGTCAATGTAGCCGAAAAAAGGATTCAACAAAAATGGTACCTACAAATCTCCGCATCATCGACTATATTACAGTTTGGTAAAATGAAATTCTACTTATCTACGAATTTTGTGAATTTGCAGTCATTACCTATACATGAATCCATGGGGACTGCCAACTTGTTTGTGTAACTTGGGCCAAGAACAGGGTTGGTGGTCAGAATCTGTATGATTGAGGTTCGGGGTTCATCGCAAGAATCAGGTTTGGGTTTCAGGTTCAGAAAAAACAGGTTTGAGTTTTGTTCTGTTCCGGGTTTGGCATAAAATTCGAGGTTTTTCGGGGTCAGTTCGGATTAAGGTCCGTTTTTATTTTTTGATTGAGACTGCATTGAAACTTGGTTTAAAATATCAGAATTAATGTATAAAAGCTTCCATTTACAAAGTCTTTTGGCATTTACTTTGAAATATAGTTTCGTAAACTTTTTAGCAAACCGTAAGTTCGCCGAAATACTAAAAACGACAAGACAGGATTTTCGCTTCACTGAAATTATACGTAGGCCTAGTTAAGTTCGGTCAGTTTTTCAAGCTCGAGCTTATGTTCAACCACACATACGCTAAATCGCGTACTCCAACTTACCAAATCAATACTTGTTTACTCGACCGAAATGATTAATCACCTGTTTTTTCATCCCCTGAATGAGGGAATTATTTTGCGTGTTTGGTGTTTTATAAAAACTATAAACTATTAGGTAATGGCCAACGATGTGAATTTTCAACTCGATGTCATTTTAGTTGCAAATATTTATGGCCAGTGAGCTGATACTGTATTTTGGGAACGAGTTTTAAGAAAGATATCAAAGTCTCGCCTAATGCAATTTAAACCGCAAGGTGGCTGGACAGGAGGGAAGAGATTTTCAGTTGTATGACCCTTGGCTCGGAAATCTCCCGGTTTACCAGTGAGTTGTTCGTAAACTATTGTTTGAAGTGATTCGTAAATAAAGTGATTCCTTCTATAAGGTGAATATACTTAGTACAACTTATTTAGTATTACACTGTAACTCATTAAAAAAAGGATGATATGATGCATGAAAATATTATGAGTTTTGAAATTGAAAATTGTGTAACATCATCAATACTTGAGATAGTTGAGATAGACAAAATTTGTACATTATCTTTTTAGTGTCTTGGCTGTGTTACGCATTACCAACCCAGTTTTGGTAGGTTTGACTACTCGCAGAAAAACTGTCCGGAAGAATGGTATAAATAAGACTAACCTAGAACGTAGTGTTGTCAAACATCCGGATACCTACTTGGAAACTCGGATTTGACTGATAACAGAATCCGGGTACCCGGATTACATCCGGGTGGTGGAAATTCTGAACGTTTCAGCGGGTTTTTCCTTTTTTGGTTTTTTATCATGATTTGCATTTTGCTGATAAAATACCACCTAATCACCATTTTTTGATATTTTAATTAGCTATCCCAACGTGCATTAGTCATGCTACATTCCCGCCATCCCCCGAACACGCCTACACGCCCTACACCTTTTTTGTAGATTAAAAAAAAAGTTATATTCACATTATATCTAGATTTGAAATTGAAGGAGCTGTGAGGCTTAGAAAAATTATCCAGGCTATTTTGATCATTATGTGAGAGTTTTGGAATTGAATGCTTGATAACTCCTTCAATACTCAAGATAGACAAAATTTTTGCAAAAGCTTTTTTGAAAATTAAAAGAATTTCTATTAAACGTGTTATTTCTGTGTTTTATTCAAATTCAAAATTGAAAGAGCTACAAAGCCTGGAAAACTATCATTAATCCTAATACAATGATGTGAAAGTCTAGGTAATGGGATCCTTCAATTCTTCAAATAGACAAAATCCTTACATAAACTTTTTTATAGATTGAAGGAAACTCTACAAAAAAGGTCATTTTTATACTGTGTCTAATTAAGAATAGAAAAATCTACGAAGCGTGGAAAATATCCAAGCTATTTGATCCTAATCAGATGGCGAAGAAGTTGCCTGCTCTGCCCAAGTTCCCAACCAAGGCATTTCACTTTTTTAAAGAACCACCCTGTATATATTTACTGGGCAGTGGATTCTATTGTGAATTTGCAATTGAATTCAAATTTCACAGATAGAAACGAAGCCTTAGATACATAAAACAGTCGGGTACTTTCCACTTTGAAGATGTCTGAAACATAAACAACGGTCAACCCTGTGACTAACCACCAAACGTTATACTCTAGAGAGGAAAAAACTTCATGATTCAATTCCTATCACGAGTTTCCTATTGAAAAAACTCGACGAACTTTGACGTGGGGTTCTTTGTAAAGAAAAAAAAAGTTCCCGAATTCATTTACTTAGGTATACCCCTGTTCCATCCATTATTACGTAGGTACTAGGTAGACACTCTTTGATGTATTATTGTTTGTACCTATAGGTAATCTTGGCGAATATATTATTTTCAGTTTCAATATACAAGTTTGGAATTGAAATTAAGATGTAGGTACTTTTGTATTATACTTCGTCTATTGTTACAAGTTTAGTATAATTTTGCCACGTTTATATCGTCGATTTAATTTCATGCGATAGGAATTCATTGAAGGATATTATGTTATGATATTGGTTCAAGCTTAATAAAGGAAATTTTTCCGAATATTGATTATAGCTGAACTAATTTTATAGTACTATTTGTATATGCCGAATTATAAAACCAAAAGCGAAATAACGACAAGTTTGAATTAAATTAAAGAGGTGAATTTTTGTGAAAGTGATAATCAAAACTGTGGTAATTTTGAATCGAGGATTGTGTGAGGCCTTTGTTGGATAGAAGTGTAATCATTTAAACCCAATGGTATTTGGGATAAAGATAATTTCTACGAAATTACATGAATGTATTAATTTATTTATCTATCTACCCACTTACTTAATCCAATGAAATATTTGAGAATACTGAATTAATTAGGTGAATGGATGAAATAAATTTCAATGTACTCGTAGAGTGTTTTACTAAAAACCATATTAAAAAAAATTGTATATTAAAGAACTTTTTCAATTTTTTTTACGTTTGAAAATGAGTTTTAAATTTACACAAGAATTTACTTTTGCTAATTCTTTTATTTAAAAATATATATATATGAATACCTAATTACCTACACATACTTAGTATCTTGTGGTGCCCTTGTA
>FIZV01039597.1:0-29688 GCA_900050545.1 Trionymus perrisii | reverse complement strand
TGTGACCGTCCACAATAAAACCAGGCTTAGCGTCAATTAGTAAATTTTACAGGAGGGTGATTTAAAGAAAAAAAATAACCCTTTATAGCCGCGAAATTTCTGACTTTACTGCAAAATTAAGGTACTTAGAACGATTCCAAGGGTAATATGTTATATATCATTGTAAAGAGGAGATTCTCATCTACCCGAAACACCAAAAAAACGAAAATCGATTTTTGGACGCTAAGCCTGGTTACTGGTTAGTGGTTTTATTGTGGAGTGTGGACGGTCACAAATAAATAATAATATTGTGTATTTTAAGAGTATAATTATCTAAAACATATTTTTTAGCTTTACAATTAAATTTTTAAAATGGAAAATATCGATGAAAATAAAATTTTATTTAAAAAAAAAAAACAAATACATCAACAACTAAATTTTTTTTTCGGGGAGGTTGAGAATTTTTTTTCTCGTGAAATGCTAACACTGTAGCAGATCCCTTATCTGTTCAATTCAATTTTTGATTTTTTTTTTTGATTTTTTCGCGAAGATTCGATTGCGATTAACATATCAACATTCAACATCGATTAGCGATAGATTTTGTCAAAATAGAAATAACGGATAGCCGCGTGACCGTCATATTGTAGTCTTTACTCGCGATTAATATAATATTAATTATTATTCCATTTTATTTGCTAACTCTTTCTTTCTTTTTTATTTTATACCCTACGACTACGATCTTGTGGTTAAGAATTCATTTCTAGTTATTTATTACCGTATCTATTAAGTTGTCACTTGAAAAAATGCCTGTTATCGGATATTGTCGAAATTTGTACAACAACTTATGTCCTTGTTTCGTTTGTGCAAAAAAATTTTCTATGGACAATGGTGTGGAAGATCTTTTAACGCACATTTGTTTCACCCATAGGATCATCATTGAAAATATCGATCAAATTGCTGACTTCAAAAAGTAAGTTGAAAATTGTTTATTACAATTTCCGTATCGTAATGTTTGGATTTAATCAAGTTTACTAATTGCAGGTACATGGAGTATTATGCAAAACGTTATAAGGAAACCGCATTGAACTCCTTCACAAAAGAAATAACAATCGAAGTACCTGAACGAGACTCCGAACCAAAAGAACAGAAATACTATTTACTAGGAAATTTCATACCGGAAGATGAGAACCTTCGAAAAAATTTGCATTCTAAACGCTTGGTAGGTTTATGGACGAACAAATCTGTCCATCTTTCATTTACGTACTATATCTATTTGCTGTCTTATTTTCGATTTGTAGAAATCCGCTCAGAAGCAGCAGAGTAAAGATTTAAGCGATAACTTGTTCATCAGGCATTGTTTTTACTGTCATCAAACCATTCGTGTGACAAACGCGCAGCTTATTAACCATTTAAAATGTCACGGCTTTCAACTTGGTCATCCGGAAAAGTTGGTTTATATTGAAAGATTTGTCGAAGCCATCGAGTGTACATTTAGATCGTGAGTATAAAGTTTTCAACGTTGAAAAAATACGAAACTGTTGAGAAAATATCGCGACGATCGTTTGTTTTCCAGATTACATTGCTTGTTTTGTAACGTAAAATTCGATTCATGCCGTTCCTTGATAGCACATATGGAGGATAAGAATCATTTGAAGATCCACCCGAATGATCGTTTTTACGATCAGTTTTATATGATAAATTATATAGAGTTTGGAAAAACGTGGATGGTAAGCGGTTCGTTTTTCGTAGCTAACTGCTCTTCTGAATTTTCTTCATTTGAGTTTGACGTGCTTCATTTTGTTTACCGTAAAGGATTTTTTAAAAGAAAAAAATAAGGTAGAATCTGATCAAGAACGTGGCGCCGATGACGATGATAAAGAATGGTCTAGTTGGGGTAATGAACCAGAATCAATCATGTGTCTCTTTTGTAAACATATTTGTCGAAGTTGGGATGGCACATTGCTACATATGTTGGTATCGCATAATTTCGACTTCAAGTCTCGAGTGTCTCAGTTCAACTTTTACCAGCAGGTACCGTAAAATCGAGTATATTTACGCTGTATTCAAAGTAGGTTAGTTACTTTATTTTCACTTCTTTGTTCTAAATTTAGGTGAAACTGGTAAATTATATCAGGAGAAGAATTTCCAATAATCAATGTATCAACTGTGACGAGCAGTGCAGCAACGAAAGTAGTCTTCTTACGCACATGGAGAATAGTGGTCATTTATCTATTCCTGATAGAGATATTTGGAACCACGTCGAGTAAGTTCGCTGTTTTGTTAATATTTTTGTTTTCTTTCATAATCTGTATTTATACATAATTTATACGACATCTCATTGGATTTGGCAGTTATTTCTTCTGCACCATGGAAAATGATATGTTTCTGTATCACTTGGATGATCAAGACGACAACGATGAGAATGGCGATAACGTATTGGAAATCAGAGAAACGTCGAATATCTTTCGTCATTATGATGTGGACAATTCAGAAAGCGAAAGTGGTCGCAGTAGTTTGAGCCAAGGTATATGTTACAATGCAGATTCTGCTTCTACAACCGATTCTGTTTTGGACGATGATCACAATAATTCGGTGGCTAGCGAGGACGAAAATCATATTCGAGAGTTCGAAGAAAAGATTAAAATTGCTTTTGAAAAAAGTAAAAAAATCGATGTTCCGACAAAAGATGATAATTTTAATCATTCTAAATGGAGGAAACGCATAAATGCGGACGACTTCGAAGAAATTCAAACTACTGAAACATCCAAAATTGATCATGATACGAGGGGATTGGACACTACACGTCAAGAAAACAATGTAATAAATCAAGTGGGTTGCGGTGATTCGTTCAACGTTAGCGGCAGTACCGAAGAATGCCAGGTAATGAATTATCAAACCAACGGATCTGGTGATGTAGCCATGAAGAATGATTTGAGGGAGAAAATCAACGCTTCGCACATCATTTTATGAAGGCTGCATTGAGTCATGTTCAATTATAGTGAGATGTTACATATTACAAGACAAAACCACCATGTAGGCATCCTACGCGTTTTTATATTTCGTCATTCAATTTTCGTGTTCTTTTTTCTTTAATTTTTTGATATAAAATTATGTGATTAACTTGTATGTAACCATATTTTCTCAATACTAATTATTTATACAATATTACTTACTCTTATAACTCTACACGATATGCTAATTTCTTTGTTCGATTATTAATTGATCACCACAAATAATGAATCATTTTCAGTGGCATTATTTTTTCATGTTTTTCAAAACTCATAGCCGCAACATCGAAAAGTGCAAGTTTCGGTTTTGTTTTTCTATTCATATCGCACCCGTGAAACAGAAACACCGAATCTAAACCATTTCATTTAGAGAGGGAACTTCTTGTATTTTTTGTCAAAGCGGTTCGACCGTGCGACGATAATATATACTATTATCATCCTTGATGAAAGCATTTTTCAATTTTTACCTTATTACATTGTAGGTAAGTACTAGGTAGGTAGTTAGGTATCAAGAGGGCTGTTGAATTGTAAAAAAAAAGTGGACAAATTAAATTTCTTTTATATATTTGCATTGAAATTTATTCGTTTCATAACAATCAACATTTTTCGAGTCGCTGATTTTTCCAAATGAGTGGATATTCAGTCGACACAAAGTAATGAACGTCCCAAGTATACAAGCCATTGAAATCAAGCTCCAGATGTCTCTAGTAATTACAGTGAAGTAGGAAAAAAACTGGAAAGGGCTAACGTTCACTTCGTTCTTAAAATTAAACTGAAAATATATTACTCACAGAAGGTGTGATGAAATTTTCATTTAAAATTCAATCTTCAACAAACGCATAGGTACAATATTTAAATTAACAATTAGTAAATGAGAAAAATATCTTAAAAGTTATTTGGTGGCAAATTGTTTGAAAAGAGCATTAATTCGTACTGGAATGTGTTGCACTTCTCCGCTAGGAGTAACTATTTGTTGAACTAATTGTAAACCATTGGTAGATTGACTGGAACCAGAGTGTGATGTATTTTGTAACTGAATGATTTGTCCGGCACCTGAGGCAGTTACAATATTTCCAGCAGAACCACTAACGTGATTGCTCTTCAAGTGACAGGGTACATGGATAAACAAAAAAAACCATTCGTATCAACAGAATTTGCACGAACTATTGGACAAATTTAGACATTTTTCTAAATACCTGATCTTGCGATTGTCCAGCTATCGTCACCGTTTGTATTTGTCCCGTTCCCGGTTGAATAACTTGGACTGTAGCGGGACTTGCGATTGAAGTAGTAGAATTTTGACTTCCACTCGTATCATTTGATTGCTGTTGAGCTAACTGAAAATAGTAATGTACCTAAACGTGCGTAAAAAAAATGAATGAGAAAATGCTTGTTAAGTGTTATTTTAAGGAACAGTATCTTATGACAGGATATTCAACCTGATCGGAATTCAAAGCGGTTCGACTATTGTCTTGGGACGTCCTATTGATACCTATTTTGGCCTCTTCACGAGGAACAATATCGATTAAAAAGTCAAACTGATCGTATTTGGTGATAGCCATTGCTATATCACTACGCTGTAAAGTTCTTCTTTTGTTGTCTTCCGTATGAACCCATGCTCGTAACGTTAACTCCATAATAAATAATTCAGCTGCTTTGGCAAATAACATGGGCGCTTCGGCACTTATCATTTTAACGTCTTCGTCTAATTTCATAATTTTTTTAATTCTTGCCAGAGGTAGCGCTTGGTTTCGAATATCAAGCTGTAATAAAATATGCGACAAAAAATTCCACGATCGTCTTCCTTCTCTTATATTTTGAAAGTTGTAAAAAACAATCGACATACCACATTTATTTTTCGTATTTCTTCTGTCACTTTTGGCCAGAAAGTTTGAAGTGTCAACTCTCCGTACTGAGGGTCATTACCAGGGCCACTTTCAGATTCAGAAGAATGCCCATTAGATTCTCCAATATTAGTCGGCGAATCGATCTCTTCTTCACTAGCCCTGAAATTGAGCACAAAATTTAATGAAAGGGTTGTTGTACAGTACTATCTGTACTGATGTATATACTTCGGTTAATAGAGTATTTGAAGTAACTGTCAAAAATTCATCTCTCATGTTCTCGTAATGATACAACCTCTCAGATTCAACTTCGAAAGAATGACGTGGTAAGGAAAAGTTCAGTTACGGTCAAATAAACAATGCATGTTTTCAGAATAAAATCGAAAGGAATAAAGAGTAGATGAAGTAATTTGTTATTTGCATGACAGAAGGAACTGTTTAAGCAAGATGAATACATGTTCTGTGATAGATAAGAAGCGAAATGCAACTTACGAATTTATGAAGAATACTGACATAATTGCCTTCTTAGAATGATTACTACGCTGATTTCGAAGAGACTTTGATAGAATTTAAATTGGATGAAACTTGGAGAACAATTATATGTTCATTTTATAGCATAATAATCGAAGTAATTCGCGCCATAATCCGAATTTCTGAAACCAAATTTTAAAAAACTTGAACCAATCAAACAAAATTAATTCACCAATCACTGAAAGTAAACAAAATGCAAAATTGCAAATGGTTGCTTAAAGAAAAACCTACTCGATTGCCTTCGAGGCCAGATGTATTTTTTTTTAGAGATTTTGTGCAATTCAATTTTCTTCCCAAAGAGAGCGTCTCTTGTCACACATGGCCCACATCACATGGGTGGCACATAGTGGCACAGGATGATTGGTTTCGTCTGTGATTATTCTTATCAATATTTTACAATAGGTAAATAAATTTATAAATTTTTATGAAATTTTCCATTTTCGAACTCGACGTCGCTCGAACTAACTTTTCAGAATACTTTTTTTAAAACAAAATTTTTTGTAGTACATTATGCCAATACATGTTTCAAATTGAAGGGTTATCACAGCCATTGTTTCAAATTTGAAATGAATTTCCCAAGATGGCCAACGTTGTACCTGAAATCTTCCATCACGGCATATCGTAAGCCATCGCAGCTATGCCGACTGGACGATAAACGTTTTTTTAATAATTGTTCTAATTTGAATTTTCAAACTAAGATACTAGAAGACTCTTCACTTAGAATAAGCACCACTAAATTCGGTAACAATTTGAGACGTATCTCAACCACATCCGGTCTAAGCCTGGAAAGAGGCGATAATTCGATTATACGTTTAATAACAGAAAGTGAACTCGTGTATAAAACTCAAGATGTACTCGTAAAATTTCATGACTTTACTGGTCTTTCTTGGTGGGCAACGATAATGGTTGCTGCTTTTACTATCAGAACGATTTTTGTGCTACCGCTCGCTATACATCAGCATTACATTGCTGCAAAATTAGAAGAAGTTCATAAAAAATTGGATACTACCGTAAAAACCGATGTTACCAAAATGGTGAATGAATTAAGTGATCAACACAATTGGAATTCAAAGAGAATGAGCCAAGAATATAAACAAATCATGGGTAAGCGTAAACGTGACTTAATCCTCGAAAATAACTGTCATCCAGCAAAAACCGCCGTAATTGTTTTAATGCAAGCGCCAGTTTGGATATGTTTATCCGGTGCGTTGCGTAACTTGGTTTTTATGCTTCCAACGCAGGATGTCAATGCTCAAGTGATATTTTTGCAAATGAAAGTCAGCAATTTATTGTGGCTTTCCGACTTGACTATTCCAGATCCAACTTGGACCATACCAATTTGTTTAGGAATAGTGAACTTATCCATATTGCAAGTCAATTATTTAGCCAGAAAACAACAAACAGGTTTCGGTAAAATCATCGGGTACGTGCTTCGTTGTTTCTCTTTGTACATAGCTTATATTTCTTCAACAGTGCCATGTGCTATTTCATTGTATTGGCTCACATCTAGTTGTTACGGTCTCTGTCAAAATTTAATTCTTACAAATCCAAGAGTTAAAAAAGTTCTTGGTATACCGATTACAGACAGTACACGAAAAAATCCTATTGGTCATAGTTGTAAAAGAATAAAAAATATTGTTAAATTTTTTAGATATTAAGTAAAATATTTTAGAATTAGATGCGGGATTCGCAAAAGGACGAAATAATATGAAATAACGCGAGGTAAAAATACTTTTATTTTTCTAAGCCGACTTCTCAATTCATTAAAAAATCATTTTCTTCTTCGCTATTTTTAGGTAAAATAAAAAATTGAGGAACTCCGTTTGTTATCACAAATCTATAACAAAATAGTAAAGTGATATAACGTATAAATAATTTATATTTTTTATTCAATAAATTTTGTTATTACGTTCACCTTTCGTGTTGTAAAACTTGCTTCAGCGTCCCGTTTATACAGACTTTGAATTTCTTGTTATTTTCGTCTTGGAAATACATGTTAATCATATTTGGTTTATACTTCTTGTTAACATCCCATTCAGGGGTTTCATTTAACATTTCATTTAGATGATTTTCAAATCTATTATTTTTTAATAAAATGAATTTTAATTGTTTACCACAAATCTTAAGATGAAAAATACACTTACGTGTCACTTTCTCTAAAATCCTGTATGCAGTCAAAAATATTATATACTGGATACAAAAATGCTACGGGCCATACGAGATCTTCGCCATCTAAATAAACTCTTTTTAATGGTAAATTGTCGTAGTTTGGCTGCAATTCATCAAGATCGGTAACTCCTATCAATGAAAACAAAATTATTGTTTTAGAAAAATCGTCACCACCTAATATACATAAGATTTTCTTTTCTACTTTTTACTCCGACTGAATCTGCATTGCGGGAAGGTAATGAACATTTTAAACGTCTTTGTACAATAGCTCCGAGTAGTTGTTTGTCATCTATTAATATTTTCTTTTCATTCTTACGTTGTTTTCTCATATCACGTTCTTGAGCTTTCTGAATGAATAATGGGATATGAAGAACAAATACCCAATGTTTCAAGGATTGAGTGAAGTAATGAATATTTACTTTATCGTTTAAAGCTTTCCTCTTGAGTTCAACGATGACATCCTTACTTTCTAGAGACAATAACTCATCACATAACTCAATGCACTCTTCATACTTTTTCAAAAAGTAATAACATTGTGCCATTCTTATTTTTGCTTTCACATAATTAGGATTCAATTTTACTGCATTTTCACTATCGGCTAAAGCTGAACTGAAGGCAAAATTCAAGTAAAAAGGCTAGCAAATGAATCCCTTTCAATGTTTCAACACCGCGGAGGTGAAGCCACGAAAACAGGTCCAATACTCACCGATAATTTTGTAAAAAGAAATTTGCCGCCGCACGATTGTTATATAGGGTAGCTTTGAGTTCCATCGAACAATCACATTTCAATCCAGCTGAGTAATTGACGACAGCGTCTCGATATTTTTGGCACTTGAAACTGAAATTTCCATCATTCTTATAGGTACTAGCCAATTCTACAAAGAAAAGTAAATTCGAGTCACGTTTTAGGCATTTTCATCTCATTACTTCTAAATTATTGATAATTAAAAATTACCATCAGGTGTGTTTTCATTTTCGTCATACTTCAACTGTTGCAAACCTTCAATTAACGGCGGCAATTCTTCATTTTCATTTAGCGGTTTGCTCATGAAAAAAGGATGCTTTTCCATTTCCTAAAAATACAGGTTACGTGGGAGCACTTCAACGTGTAAGGTGAATTCAATTTTTTCATTACCTCTTGCCATTTATCTTCAGGCCAGCCATCTTTATACGGACGTTTAGGTAGATTTTCCATAAATTTATCTATATCTTCGTCCAAGGCCTCAGACAAAGTTTTTATTTTGTCGGACACTATACGATGAAGACGAAAATAAAAATTATAATAATAAATACATATACATTAAAAGGTTGAAGTGATGTCCTTATTTTAATAGTGTTTATATTTGTAAATTTATGAAGCTTACTAGTTCACGAGTAGTTTTTATTTTCTGATCTTCGTTGAATTAAATCCAAAATGCGACTTATGATTCGTTAGGATGTTTTCGAGACACAAACTAAACCAAAAGTAATACTAAATGCGATTAGGCTGAGCTGAATCAAGTTCAAATTTTAAAACAGCTCAAGAAAGGTATACGTGAGATAAAAGATTGAAGAAAAATTTGAGAACTGCCGATTTTGTCAATTATTTTCTTTTTTTTTTATTAAAAAAAGTAAAAAAAATTCCCTGTCCTTGATAAAAAATAAAAATTTTGTTGATAAGCAAAAATGGCAGGGGCTGCCGGACCGAAAGACGCTCACGTTACGGAGTTACGGTAACGGTAGTTAACGGTATTTTTTCGTCGAACTCGTCGAGCTTGAATACCAAAAAAAAAAGAAAAAAAAACATGCTTGGTTTGCGGACAGAAAAAATTGTAGCATTGTTTGGTATTCGTCTTCATTCATTAAGGTTTTTTTGTCAGTTTCTTTTTTTTCAACTTCTCACGAATTTTAAATTGTTTTAGATAATCAAATTAGAAATATTTTTATAATAACTGATACTATTTGCAATGTAATAATTATAGATAAATCGGAAGCAGAACCAAAATTAATTTTGAATCTGAGCTCAGAGGTGATAAACAGGGAAATTTTAATTTCACGTTTAGAATAACACTTAATAATTTATCTCTTCCTCGTGTATGCGATGCGATTGCTGTGAACTGTTTACAACGTTCATGTATTTCTAAAAATTTGACTACCGAGTTTGTTTTAATTAACAAAAGATATATAAATTGTTTCTGTAAAATTCGGTGAATAATAGTGATAATATAAAAGATTGGTAGGAACAGAAAATTTTTCTTAATTGCACTCCTTGTCAACTCGATAATGTATTGAACTTAAGCGTAACTACCAGGTTCGAAACAAGTCACACATTGGTCTGTTTAAAAAACCCGCTGAAAATTCGTACAGCATAACCATACAGTTCAGCATTATTATTAATTCAAATCACAGTGAGTAAATTATAAAGTTATTGCATTTCTTTCTTAAATTACGCGTTAAAACTAAGGTTTCGAACTTACAGTTCACACACAGAGTGAAATCAGTTACCGCATTACCAACACTAGTTCGTCTTGAGTACTTATTTTTCTCCCTTTCCTCATAGCTACATTTAGTTATTATTGCGTTTTTAGGTTTCTGATTTCGTTTCATCATCTGAGTCTATGTATCACCGTTGATTTTCTGGACCTTGGGAGTTCGTGGAAAAGTGCAGCCATTTAAATCATTGTCGCGCGTTCAAGAATATTGAAATGGATTTGCAATCAGAAACGGACGTTTCAGCTATTTTGCGACAATGGGAAGAGGATCAGGCTACTTCGATGTATGACCCAGTCCCTCTACTCACAAGGTACACTGCTTATTGTTGTCAATTTTCGTGTTGTCTTATTTCCGTGGTACCTTATTTCATAAATATGTATATATATCGTAGACTGGCTGAACTGGTGGAAGCAGAAGCTGAAAATTATTTGAAAGTTGATCCGGACCCGTTTGATGAAAGACACCCTTCACGTGCCGATCCTAATTGTTCTTTCGGACAAATGTTGAAAATTTTGTTTCGAAAAGATACTTTTATGAATAAGGTTAGGATATCTACATTAAATTTTCTTTCAAAGGTGTAAATTTTAGTAATTACGCGATTTTGTTGGCACGCAGTTAGTAAATGATTATTTGCGAGAAAATTATTGGTCGAGACAAGGGTTGAATAAAAAAGACGTAAGACCGTTGAATACAGCAGCTTGTCGATTGATGATCGATATAATGCCGGGCCTAGAGACATCGGTTGTATTTGAAACGGTGAGCATTTCATAAACTGTTTGCAATATTTTGCTGTACTTGATTTAATTGCGCTTCATTTTTAGCCTACCAACGACGCACTTGTTCAAAGGCTGTACTGTTGGGCTGAAAAAGGAGGAGAACCGCTTCAAACTTACGCTACCGGTTTGATAGCCGCTGCCATGGAGGTTCAAGATATTGCTAATATGACCAGGTTTGCGATACGAAGCGATGCAGTGATTTTTTTTTTTTTTTTTTCATAATTTAATACACTCACGTGTATTATTAATACAGGGAATTAAACAATAAGCTGGTACCATTAATGTTGGATCGACTACACTCGCTTCATAAACAAGCGTGTGCTGAAAAAATGCAAGACGTTCCTTCTACAACTAATTCTCTTTCTATTAATTTTGCCCGTCCGTTCGCGCATTTGGCTAAAGACAAAGAAAATTCAGGTGACTATTCTGTATTACGTTAATGTAGTTACGCCCACTCTTGCCCTACTGGTTTTCACATCGGTACGTGTTGGTGAATGTGCTTTCAATGAATGAACGAAAAATTTTCTGTGCCTTGCATTGACATCTCGCAAATCAATGAAAATGTTTGATGAATCCTTTCGACGGTGCAAATTTGTAAATTCAGCAATACTTGTTATTTTAGATACTCATTGTAATAATCACGATTCAAAAATTAATAACGGATTTTCTAATTCTTTGTCACTGCAAGATCACGGCGCAACAGATCAAGTGATTAATGGTTATCTCAATGAAAGCGAATCTGGTATGATTTATTTCATCTCAAGTAGAACTTTTGTCAAGTAGTGCGATGATAAAGTTGAGCTTTTTTTATTTTATATAGAGTATACAGATTCTTTGAAAAGGAGAAAAAGTACCGATTACAGCGGAATGACGTCTCCGATTTACAGTAAAAAACAAAGTCCTTATCATAGCGATTTTAGTAATTCATCGTGGGCCGAAATGGAAACCCTCATTATCGGAAATGTTCAAATTTACCCCCCTACTTTAGCCACTAAACAAATGTTTATTTTGAAATATCTGACCCCGATGGGGGAATACCAAGAGGTCAGTTGCGCCAGTTACGATAATTGTTTTATATTTCATTCGATAAGTATTGTTTTTATTTTCTTTTGCAGTTTTTAAGTCATATTGTGGAGAAAAACGCATTAAACCTTATATTACAAATAATCAATCGAAAAAATTGGCAAAATGCTCGTCTGACTTTCGAAGCATTGCGATATTTAGCCGCTATTTTGTGCCATAAGAAATTTGCAATTGAATTTGTAAATATGCAAGGCCTACAAGTATGTAATATTTTTCGGTTCATCTGTGTTAGAATTACTACGTGGTAAGTTTGTTATACATATGATTGCGTTGATTTCTCGCTTTATTCAGAAACTGTTAGAAGTACCTAGAATAGGAATATCAGCTACTGGTGTTTCAATCTGCTTTTTTTATTTGGCTCACTGCGAAGACTCTATGGAAAAAATATGTTTACTTCCGTCACACGTGATATCCAAACTTATAAGGTAATTTATCTAGAAAAACCAAGTGAAAAGAGAAACGCTGGATTCGTTTTTGTAATCGATAGTTGAAATATTATTTTCTTTTCATTTTACGCTTATCACAGGTACGGTTTGTGGTTACTCGAGTGTTCACACGATTCTGGTCGTTGTCACGCTACCATGTTTTTCGGTTTATCGTTTCAATTTCGCGTAATTTTGAAAGAATTCGACGCCGCCGATGGTTTGAGGAAGTTGAACAACGTGGTTAGTACGCAATTCTTCTCTTTTTTTTTTACGTTATTATTAGTATACGCTCTTTTAAACGTTAAATTTTCAAAATCTATCCCCGATTTATTTTTCTTTAAAAACTTTTCTTCTTTGGTAACTTACGTACATGTTTCAGCTAAGCACTTTACCTATTTTGGCATCTGAGGATACCAGAAGAAACGAGGATGAAGAATGTTCTGTGCGACAAATTGTAAGACAAGTTTGTGCCGCATTAAAGCGTTATTTCGAAGCGCATTTGTTTCTAAAAGCAGAGAACACCAGGCGGGCGTTCATGAGGGATACGATATCTCCAGATACCAAAGGACAAAATTTAATATTACCTAGTTACAAGGTGAGTGATTTGATACAATATTATTACGAAGACAGAATGCGGCGGTATTTTCTTCAAAAAATGCACTCGAGTTCGTAAGTTCATTTTGTGTGTTACAGTCGAGTAAATCAACGCCCGAGGTGGTTCGAGGTGAAATAAATTTACTGTTGGAATATTTGAATTTTAAAGCTCGTTGGCAACCAGTCAATGAATTTATGGATTTAGGAGGCATCACGCTTATGCTTAAAATAATCGCGTTCACGTACGACTGGAATTATTCCGGCAGGTGAATGAATTGATATAAAATTTTCAAATTTAAATGAAAATGGTTACCAATACCTACTTTTATTTGTCAATTTCTGTTGCGCAGAGCTGAAACGGTGAGAAGCGCCTTGGATGTGATAAACATTTGTTCGGTACTTCCCAGCGTCCAGTTGCAACTTTGCGATGTAATTCAGTTACCCGAAGATACAAATACGTTGGGAATTACCATAATTTTGGGCGCTGCCGAAGGTGAAATAGTCACCGATCCTGAAGTTCAAAAGTCAGCCTTGAACGTTATAATTACCTGCGCTTGTGCTCCTGTTACAAGGGTTTGCTGCGATTTTTTCTTTCCTACCTGTAATATATGTATTTCTTTAAAGGAAATAAAAGAAGTCGTAACGGTTTTTTTTTCACTCTTCAGGACGTATCTTCTGTGAGCTCATTTTCGTCGAGTAGTGCTCGCAAAAAATGGCCTCGGGTACAAAGTGGCGAAGAAATCGTTCAGAAAGTATGGGATTGTATTAGAACTAGCAATGGTATAATGGTAAGTTTCTGACAATTCGTTTATTAGTTTCTTCATTCTTTGGAAAATTGTAGCGTGTAAAGTGGGTCTTGGGGTAATGAGTAATTTAATCATTCTGTCCGTTAGGTATTAATGACTTTAATGACTATTAAAACCCCTATCACCGATGCGGATGCAATAAGAGCGTTAGCGTGTCAGGCTTTGGCGGGATTAGCAAGAAGTGAAACCGTTCGACAAATAATTAGCAAATTACCACTCTTCACTACCGGCCAATTGCAAAGTATTATATCGAAAAATATTCTTAATTAGGCGCGTATTTCGCAAGTTTGATTCGTAACTCAATTATCGTCCAATTTTAGGCCTTATGAATGATCCTATTCTTCAAGATCGTAGACAAGAGCACGTAATATTTCAAAAATACGCCGTCGAACTGATGGAAAAAGTCTCCGGTAAGAGTAAAGCGACTGGTTCGCAGTTGGAAGCGTCGTTGGCTAACATGCACAAAGTACGTTGTTATAGCGATATAATTTTTATTCAGAAAAGCGCAACAATCAATTACATAAGTTGGATTTTCTTTTATTTTTTTTCTCACCGAACTCTTATTGTTTGATCCAGGCGAATGTAGTGGCTCAAACTAAAATCATGTACAATAATCGGCAATTATTTCAAATCATTCATCAGCATTTACTGAAACACGGCTTGAACGAAACAGCCAACGTGTTACAAAAAGAAGCAAATTTGCCGCCAATTAAGACGCCTCTTCCAGTTCCCAATTTATCACCGTTCGCTTACAAAATTAATAAAGTAAATACTCGTTGATTAATTACTAGACTATGGTGTGAAGTTGAATTCGAGACGAATTTCAAAGTAAAATCCTGATAAATTACAGGGTAGAATGAGCGGTTTATCCGATTCGAAACATATGAAGTCGGTGCTTCCAAATCAAAATTGCGTAGACGTTTCGCCTTCGGTTGCGTCTCGAGTTTCCAACGTTCTTCATTTTCCTTCGCCTATTAAAGTCAATTTAAATAGCAGGTACGTAACGTAGACACGTTTGTGCTCGTATTAATTTCTCAACTACAAACTAAATTATTATTACTTCTTATTTTTTATCAATAGGCGTTTTGAGCAGAAAACTTTCCAAATGTCGTCTCCGGGAAGATCTCTTCAGAAACAAGTGCGATGTGAGTTGATGCTTCCTCCTCCGCAGCCTGAAAGCAGTACAATGTTGGATTCCATAATTACCGAATATCTGGCTAATCAACATTCCCTATGTAAAAACCCAATGGTCACCTGTCCGCAGTTCGATTTATTACTGTAAGAATTACCTTTGCCGGGCAGTATAACGGCGCGACGTATTCATTATAATGGTTCCGCTGTTTTTATATTGTTTTACTTAGACCTCATAAATGTCCGGATCCTAAACCTAAGAAACTGTTGTATGGAAATTTTACTACACGATTTAGTAAAGGTATGCATATGAGAAGACTTGATGAACATCTTGTACACAGCAGATTTTACCAAGTTAAAACATTCAGACTGATGGAAGACGACGGTTATTTCACTTGTTGCGAATTCGTTGTAAGTACAAATCGATTTGCGAGCGTCGCGTCGTACGAAATCGACGTGTGTTTTTTGCTGGATTCGTAAAAAATCAAAAATTTTCTTTCTTTCTTTCTTTACAGAATGATAAAATTATTCTAGCCGGTACTTATCACGGATATGTAAAAATATTAAACTTGCACACGGGCATAGTAAATACCTCTTTCTTTAATTTCGATATATGTACTCGATTGAACTTTGGAGGTACTAATCAGAACAAAATTGTAGGAGGACGGCTCTTGGAATTGTCACATGTCGTATATTTCAAATTTGTCGATCAATTCTGCTGGATCATTGCTCGCCACGTCATCTACTTGGAGATCACCATTGTCTGCTTTGTGGAAGATTAGAGAAAATACACTGGATAATATGTAAGGAATCGTACGTTCGTCCTTATATCCTTCTACCTATCGTTGATTTTACTCGCTCATGTTATGTTTAGATATTCGTATCAAGACGAAGAACACTTCGAGTTCAGTAACGTTAACGAAGATAAATTGATTGGTACTAAAGGCGTTGAAGCGACGGTGAGTCAATTTCTTACTCGTTTATCTAGGTAATTTTTCAATATGAAAAAGTTTCGACCTCGAGGGTAACCTTTGACGATTTTTGTTCAGATTTACAACATCGAGAAAGGTACAAAAATAATGACGCTGAAGCCAAGTCAGAGTAATCAGTACAACAAAAATCGCGCCGTTTTCAATCCTACCGACGAACTAGTACTATCGGATGGCGTGCTGTGGGATGTTACCTCCGGTAAAGAAATACATAAATTTGATAAACTCAATCAAACACTTAGTGGTGTTTTTCATCCCAATGGACTGGAGGTACGTAACAAAAAAGTATCTGCGTCGTTTCATAACACTGTTGGACGTATTGTAACGACGAAAGGACTTTCAGATCATTTCGAATGCTGAAGTGTGGGATATTAGAACGTTCCACCTGTTGCGCACAGTTCCTTCTTTGGATCAGTGTGCTGTAGTATTTCCAAAGACTGGTAGAACTTTTTATGCAGTTACCATTGAGAAGGAAGTGGATGGCGATAATGCCTTGGATACGTCGTTTAAGACTTTGGACGCTTACGATTATTCTGACATAAGTGTGTACAGCGCATTACTGTGACTGCGTTATTATTACAAGTACCTAATCGAATCCTTGAATGTTTTGTGACCGATTCATTTTGTATGTAAATAGCTACGGTGGATGTGAAGAAATCCATTTATCATCTGGGTTGTAATCGATTCGATACGCAAATAGCGCTGGTGGAAAATTGCGGGCAATTTGAAGATGTCGAAGAATCATCTGTACGCATATACGACGTCGGAAGGTCCAAAGACGACGACGACGAAGCGGTAATTTACGAATGCATATTACAAGCGTGGATTCTCGCGTAATAGTTTTAAAGTTGCTTTCTATTTCAAAATTTTTATTCGTATTTTAGGAGGACGCGGAGGAAGATGACGATGACGTTAATTCTGGGTCAGCATCCGACGATCAACAAGACGACGGTAGTAATTTTTATTTTATTTTTTTTTAATTTTTCGAATATTTCAAATTGAAGAAGTAGATAATGCATACTCGTCGTAACAGGTCCCTTAGAATTGATCGATGACAATGATGATGGAAATGATGACGATGATGATAACGATGACGATGATGACGATGACGACGACGACGAATTCGCATTTTACAATGGCCTTTCGGACCAAACGAGCTCCAGCGAAAGCTCATCAGAATCTAATGATGACGAAATTTGAATGTTTTTCGATGCTTTTTATTTCAATTTCGACGCTTAATATCGTTTCAGAGAAATTCACCATGGTTAATAGTTGTAATTGTGCGCCTATAAATAAACAAAGGCTGGTCATTCGAAAATGAATCGCGATCGAAACTGAATACCTGTTACCTACGACTGTGTTCCGTGTAAAATGAAATTTCACCTTTGTATTCGAGAATACCTTATACCTGTGTTATGTGTGTATGAATTGCGGATAAATTTTGTTGCGCTTACGAGAGCTCATAAAAACTTACGTAAAAATCTCATCGTGTCAATCAAAGTTTCACCTATAGCTCGACTTTTCGTTGAAACTTTTCAGATTTATGTTTGTTAATAACAAGTAACAAATAAATTAAATAGAATCGTATGAAAAATTTGAATGTTTGTAATCATCTAAAAAGTATTTACGCTTCTCCGCGTATGTCGGGCTATTTCGTAATAGATTTAATGATGCAGTAATGGCATAAATTATTACGCGTTTGTAATTTTTTTTAATTGTGTTGAATGTAGTTGTGATACCTTTTTAAAATTTTACGATTTCTTTTTTATCTTTCTATCAATATTGAATAATTCGGTGGAAAAATACGTACTTACGTACAGTAATTAATTGTAGTTTTTATATTTCACTCGAATTTCATCTTGTCATGAATGCAGTAGGTAGCTACTAGCTAGGTACTTAAGTAGTTGGGCGCCTCTGCCTAATACCTACGTGCAAAATTTCGAAATTGGTAAAATTCTTCACTCATAATGTAGAAAGATGCGTGAGTGCTACATGTTCTTACGTACAAACGTTACCCAGTTCTTTAAAATAAATGAGAATTTTGAAAATAATAACGAGAACAATTATTTTTTATTTTCTTGAAATATTTTTTCAGCGATTTGTTTGGTAGGCCTAACATTCGACGTCGGAATTTCTCACGAGGTTTTAGTAAATTTGAGTAGTCGATTTTCTTCTTTTTTTTTGTAAAGGGCACTGTTAAAAATGTTAGGTATAATAAAATAATTCTTTCCCCTTATGTACCTCTGCCTATGTACAATTCGCTCTTATTTCTTTATGTTGATTGAATCTTGTTTGACAAGGTTTCGCACCTGTTTAACTTGAAGTAACTGTAACGTTGGATTGAAATTCTCAATTGAAAGTTGATGTAAAAGTTGAATTTGAAGTCGAATCTTGTTTCTTTACCTACATTTTCAGGTGGGTATTGCCTAGGAACAGTAGTATCGGCAATTACGACTTTACTCGAGGATTGGTACCTTCTGGTACTGGTACCCGGGTCGCGGTATAAAATATTTCAAGTATTATAATAGGTAATTTAAATAATATTGGATTGGGTACTTCACTTGGGTATCCTCAACCTCAATCGCCAGCATTTTTAACGTTAAAGATGCGTTAAAGTTAACGTTACGCTAGTTATGCTTATGCGCTGCGTTAATAGGCTTATTTTAATTTTTGACCACTGGCGCGTCCATTTTCTTTTACAAGATCTATGGATCAAATAGTCAAATACCTACTCTACCACCACTACCACTACCAACACCCCACTACTCCACCTAAGAAACACCCACGTCAAAACAAAATTTCATATTATCAACTATATATCAACGTAGTACATTTTTGTGATAAAACTAAAATAAATAATTTTCAAAATTATGAAGGAAGTCCTTTACAAAAATGTGACTTCTTTTTTCACTTCAACTTAAAAAAATGGTGTAAATCTTGAAATTTTTACTTGTGTTTTTTTTTTTTCTTTTGGTTAATCAAAATCTTACTTTTTTGAAGCTCGACACGAATGGTAGCTTTTTGGAAAAATGGATAGCAAAGAATACGAAATGGTGAGAAATCTGACACTACTGTTCTTCTTTGAAAAATTAATGGATAAAGGAGGTCCCAGAACTTTGCACGATCTTAGCTGTCAATTTGGAGCTAAGGGTTTCACAAAAGAAATGAGGCAGATTGCGGGAGGCTCGCAGTCGGGCTTGAGGAAGTTTTTAATGCAGTACCCTTCCCTTTTCACTGTTGATGGTGAACATGTTTATCCATCTTTTTCACTGCCAGAAAGTAACAGTGACGAAACCGCAGGCTCGAACAAATCGTCCAATGTGTACAAACGAGATTACGTCAACGAAGCTGTCGAATATTTCAGTAACAAATTGAAACAATATGGGGTGGGTACAGAAGTGCCAATTAAAAGTTTATTGGGTCATCGCTCGCAAGCATCGCCCGAAGTGCGTCATATTTCGGGTCAGCATTTGAAAGATTTCAAAGAATTTTTGTTACGCTATCCGGAAACTTTTTGTGTAATCGAAGAAGCCGTGATTTTGGCTGAATACATTGACAGTGAGCGTCAGCCGTTTAAAGAGTTAGAAGAATCTGAAATTGATCCACAAGTCACAAATAAATTGCTTTCTTTTTGTAAGGATACTTTAAGATTGAAAGGGCCTGCATTGGTAGATCAGTTGTTTTACTGCATAAATGATCAACTTCCCGAGGATGTGTGGTTATCGGTTTGCAAAACGGGAGCGGACTTATCCACCTTTTTAAAAATGTACCCCGATGTATTTGAAATTAAATCGAATCTAGTTTCGCTATCACAAAACTTGGCTGATAAGCCACCATATGGGAAACCGTCATCTTTATTCATCGAAGACAAAACACCGAAGCAAACGAATGGTCCATCTTCATTCATACCGCTTTCACCATTAGAAGATGCCCCAAAAATTCTGCCAATCAATCATCGACCACAAAGTTTGAAACAACGAATTAATTCTTTATTAATGAAAGCTTTAGCCGAAAATACTGAAAAAGACCGAAATTTCGTAACTTCAACAAATAACGGTAACATATCAGCCTCTAACAGTACCTACAATGTCTCCAATAGCGCCATCAATAATGGAACTAACGGCGTGTCGAGCAGTGATGAAGGATGGAAAACAAAATTATTGCACTGTTCTAAAATTATTGCCAGCACAAGAGAATGCCTTTCGGTGGTTGAGGACATTTTAAAGCTCGATAATCCAATCGTGTCGTTCGACTGCGAAGGAGTTAATATTGGTATTAAAGGTCAGATAACTTTATTTCAAATCGGTACAACCAAAGAAAACGTTTACGTTTTTGATATTGTCACTTGTCCTTTGTTAATCAACAACGGCGGCTTGCAACGTCTTCTGGAATCCGAAAATGTTCTAAAAGTAAGCACATTCGATCTGCAATACCTATCTTATTTTTTATTGGTGAGATTTCTTTTGAAAATTGTTTTATTTAGGTGATGCACGATTGTCGTAATATTAGTGTAAATTTGTATAATCAGTTCGGCATTACTCTTCGAAATATATTCGATACTCAGGTAATTTGGTTTTAATCGAATTTTCCTTTCAAAAATAAATTATAGGTACGTACTTATTTCAAGATTTTTCATTTCAATACAGGCTGCCCATGCGTTATTACATTTTCAAGAGACTGGTAAACCCGTTTACAAAACCAAGAATGTATCATTAAGTTCTTTATGCGAGTTATACGCTGTTCCCGTTAATCTGACAAAAGATCAGCTGAAGTATTTATGTCACCGTGATTATAAGTTTTGGGCGAGAAGACCTCTATCCAGAGATATGCTTTTGTGTGCCGCCGCAGATGTAGGAGCTCTGGTGCCGTATGTTTATAATATCTTGCATAGGTACGTAGTGTTTTTTTTTTAGTATTTTTTATTTTTTCAACATCGTTAATTACTTAATATTGATATAAGTCATTTTGGTTATTGTTTGTTTATAAACTTGTTCAAGTTTAAAAAATGACAGACGTAGATTTACGAAGCCAGTAGGTACCTTCTTTTGAAATCGGTAAACATTGTTTATACATGTTTCACTTTACAGGCAAATCAGCTCAGACTTGGAATCGTTGTTATGGGAACTAAGCGAAGAACAAGTATATATGTATATCAGACCGGACGAAGTCAAGCAACGTAAAAAACAAAGGAAAATAGAAAATGAGTTGGCCGATTTACAAACTAAGTTAGCTGCTGCTTCCAATTCTAGTCGTAATATCGTGCTCAGTAACCGCGAAATACGTTTATTGCGGTATGAATTATTTCCTTCCAACTTGGACTGTCGGTAGAAAAACAATTTTCATAAACAATTCTATGTTCGATATTTACCTAGGTATCTGGATTTAACAGACGAGGAAAAAGAAAAATTGAAAGGCTCGTATAAAGTGGCGAGGAAACTGGAAAAATTGGAATCTAAATCAAAGTAGGTCGACAGTTTGGCATAAGTGAATAGATATCGAGATTTTTATTTTATATCGGCAATGCGAGGTATTCTAAAAGTTTATTCGTTTCGTTTTAAAGAGATACCGAAGAAGGGGACGGTGAATTTCAAAGTTTGGAAAGTTGCGTGAGTGAAAAGTCAACCGCTTCGGATAATTCAATGCCAGGTTAGTGTTGTTCTATCCAACAACTTATGTAGTTATGTCTTGTGTGCTTTTCATAATACGTATTAGTACTTTTGACCGTATTCCTATTCGTCACTAGGCGTCCTTTCTCCAAGTTTTTCATCAGAACCACCCAGCATAACGGAATCGATGCAAATGGTGGATGAAATTTTATCAGACACGAAGATGGATAGACTCGACAGAATTGAGAAATTAGAAGAAGTATTGAATTCGGTTATAGCTCGACATGAAAATTCGTCTTCCAGTAACAAGTATTGCTGCGATTGTCATTGTCATAATGAAAATGTTAATCATGTATCAGTTTCGACCACCGAAACTCAATCTCAAACACTATCCACCGGCGACATCGTTATAACCAACGTCTTTTACGAACAAGATCCAAAAATTCAAGAAAAAACTCTAATTGCTTCTATCAGGAAATAATTAACCAATGAGAAAAATTCAACGTATCTGCGTTATAAGGTACTTCATACGTTTTTCGTAGCCAGCTAACATAACTTAGTGCTTTCTTATAGGTAAGTACTAGACATGTCTACAACTGATAATAATTATTTATAATAATTTTTCTGTCTTTATTCTTTCCCTCCGCGTTAAGTGATTCTTTCGCTATAAAGTCAGTTACCACGCGTCCTTTGTTTTAGTGTACCCTTGTTACGGTAAACATCAAAATGAGTACCTATCTATTTTCGGTTGTTAATTGAATTTGTAACGTTTAAGTTTGGCCGCAATTAAAAGGGTGAAATTTTACGATGCGATGTGATATTAGATAATTTGCCATAATACGAGTAGCAACTATCTTATCAATAGTGCAACATGAAAAAGTAAAATTTCGAGAATCAACTTTTATCGTACAACATGTGGTAGAAAATTTTTCGTATCATTATAACTACGCTCAAACTTCGGTGCAAGTTTTATTGTATCGAACATTTTTGTAAATTTTACTCGACTTTTTCTAATTTATCGGCTGATTCCGATAGGCAGGCTATTCGTGTGATTCCTACAGTACTGTGGTTTATTTATTTATAAACGGATAATTTTTCTGTGAGAATAAAATGTGCCTTACAATCTAAAATTAGGATAGAACTGTTATGATATTTTTGAAACCTTTGCATTATAAAATAATTTTAGTACTTAGTTGTGATTATTTTTATTCAAATTTGTAATAAGTTTAATTTTTGAATACCTAGATTCATTTTTATTCTGTTAACGATAGTTTATAATAGTGATTTGAAACTTTCAAACTTAGGTATGATTTTAATTGACGTATACGCGTGAATGCCCTCCCTATAAAAATTCGGTATTTTCAATTCGCGTATGCTTGGCGAAAATATTAGAGCTCTTGGTATAGAGTCATTTTCCCCAGTAAACTCGAAGTTAAAATGAAACACCTCACATTAAGTAAGTATAAAAAATGTGGATCAAGTGAATTATTTATCTAATAGTATTGAATCGAGATACAATAATTCACTTTTGATTCCTTTCATATTTCAGTAACAACTCTTTCATCTTCGACTCTTCGTTTCCACATAGTTTCCTCCTATGATTCTAAAAAAGGTTGTGAGTTGCGTTTAATTATGATACCTACATACGAGTATTATCGTGTGCAATATTTGTTTTTCTTTTTAAAGTTGATCTATGAAATAAATTTCAGTATTTATTTTAATAGACTCGCAAGTTTTTTTGGTGTAAGAAGTTACTAAACCGTGCCTTTAGAATTAACGTGATAAAATATAAATTATATAATGTACCTACCTAGTACCTAGACCTACTAACCGTCTTGCAATTTTTTTGTGTTGTTTGTTTGTTTGTTTTTTTATTTTTATTAATAGTCTTTTGTTTTACTAAATAAAATTAGTCTGTCAGTATTATTCTTAGCAACTTAACGTTTCTCAACTGATTTATACAACTGTGATTTTACGAAGTTTAAACCTTATCTTTCATAAACATTTATTTTTTACAATTTGTTTTTATCAGTAGGCCTACTATACCTATTACGTATTATGATGGACTTTTTAATTTATCATTATCAGATATTATTGACAAAATACAAGACTTCGAAACGAACGAGAATACTAACATTTAAAATTTTCTGTAGAGTTTCTCAGTTAGTTAGGTAACAATTGTGCGATACCTATTAACAGTTTTGTAAATTGTACGGTAATGTTGTAATGTAATAAATATTTATTTATTGTACTGAATTTATTATTGTAGGTACCTATGTACATACGTAAGTACTACGTTCACGAAGATCTACATACATTGGTTCCTGTACCTACTACTTACCTACATATATGTAATTATGTATGTGGATACCTTACCTACCTATTTTTACTTTTTTCATTTTCATTTTGCGTCTGAAAATCGGCGTTTCTGAAGAAGATTGATGATTACTTACTGTAGTTGATTCGGTTCGAGAGTGAAAAATCGATATAGCTTTTGAGCCAATCTTATTCGTTTATGACAAGAATATACTAAACAGGTTAGAGAATCTGAGGTTTGTTTTTCCACTCTAAAGGCTTTTAGCAAGACAGTACAAAATTAAAATTTCGAACGATTTTATTGGATTATCTGAAAAACATACACCGTCGATATTATTTACTATGAACGATTGATAATGATTGCATCAAATATCGTCATTCATAAAAGTAGTTGGTGGACAAGCAGGCGTATTATGCGAGTTTATTTTGCGAGTAAGTACATTTTACTCTTCAGCTTCGGTAACGTTCAAAAAAAAATAATACACCTACCGACTTAATACAAGTACTTTACATTCATAGTAAAAATTGTTAAGATTTAAACTTTTCCATTTCTAAAATGTAAATGTGTAGGCACTGGGTACAGGTGGTACAAAACGCATGATTACAAGGATAGTAATATATGAAGGTGTTCTACAGAGTACAGACGGTCGTAGCAAAGTAATTTTCAACGGAAAAGCCTTTTATTTATTTTAAGAGTAGACTAAAAACTGAAAATTTTGAGTAAAAATATTGTTAAATAATTATGATTTGGTTTATATTTAGTAAGATTCGGTTGTCGTGGTGTTTCTAGTTGTTTCTTGAACCAGATAAACTTGAGAACCAGGAACAGAGCTCGTTGTAACGAATGTACGATGCTTGGCTCTAATCAATGATAAATTACTTTCCGCAGCATCAGATCGGTCTTCGGCAGCTTCCAATTCTCGTTGTAATCTTCGAACTCTGGTAACATTTTGTTGACTCATTCCCTCCTAAAAAGCAAAATTTAACGTAGTGCGTTTGCATTCTTTGTTGAGATTTCGATTTTCATACGTATGGCTTAGGCCTTATTTTATATTATTTATTAATATTACGATATTACTAAGTGAAATCAGTTGGAAATTTAGATTGAGATGATGATCATTGTATTATTCATAATAATTATTATTATTAATTATTATTCGTTCGAGCAAATCAACTACGTAATACATAATTACATACATACGTATTACGTACATATAATTATGTCATTCGCAGGTTGCTTTTAATCACTCACTTTTTTTAAAAAAAGGAAGGGAGGACGATAATTTCGTAGTAAGCCCTGATTGGTTAGTATTTCATAATACCCCTATTCCTTCCCTATTCACAAAGCGCAGTCAAATAATCAAATTTTTTCACAGTCGCGCATCACCCGTCTTCCGTATTCCCCATTTTCATTCTCCATTCGGGACAATCACGCAGTGATGATGCTTGTAAGTGTTATTAATTACTACGATCGTGTTTAACGGTTTGATTTTTTTTTTATACCTACAAAGGTCTTGATGGAGCGATTGCGATTTAGTGAGCAAGTAAGTACATTTTCAAGTTATTCGTGAACTAATACCCTAATTAAGTAAAAGTTTAAGTACCTACTATTGAAATATTACGATCGTTGTAATTGTGTACACTCTTTGCACGTGGTATTACGTATTAGAATCTGACTTACTGTCTCTTGTAATTGTCTTTTGTACAAATTAACTTTCTGGTTGGTCTTATCCAAAGCTTCTTGCAATAGTTGCACATTTTTGTGATCTTCTTCGTTTTGAATGATAATTTCTTTGAGATTACGTTCTTTTTTTCGTAAAATTTTGATCGTTTCAGCGTGTCGGCGCTTTTCTTCGTCCAACTCTACTTCCATATCACGAATCTATAACGTATGCAAGCGAGAAGAAAGAATGTCAGTCGATGTGTAGAAATTTTCTGTCCCATTTATTGAGTACAGTTTCGACGTACTCTAGCTTCCAATTTGCTGATGATGCGTTTACCGCCAACGATAGCGTTGGCTTCGACTTCTTCCAGTCTGACTGATAAGTTTTTAACTTCGATTTCTAACGATTTCTTAATGGCTTCGATTTTAATAATTCTTTCTTGTTCTTCGTGTAAGATTTCAACCGTGTGTTTGAGTTCAACTTGTACACGTTGGTATCTTTCATCAGATATCTGTAAAGAAATAACAGAGATGGTCAAGTTACGCATTAATATTTCATTGTGGTGGCTTGTTATTTACTGGGTTAGGTGAGCATTTTTCATTTTTTATTTGTTACGATTATTTAGAACGAAAGATCGTACGTACTACGTACGAAGTAAGTGCTTTTCTGTTTTACTGAATGTATTTCCGAATCGTGAGATGATCGGTAAATAAGTAATAATTACTTATTAGCACAAAAACGCTCGGATACGTGTGCCATAACCATAAGTAACTATAATATTGCTTGCAAATTACAAAACTAAGCATAAGACATGAGATTTCGTGTATACTCGTATCTAACGATCTGAATAGTTACAATGATGAAATTTCATTTGGCAAATGAAATGATTTTGTATATGTATATGTATAGTGACTGGCCGCTTTTTCTATAAATTTAGTTGCAAATAATAGTAGCACTTTGGTACCTTACCTAACCGAGTGACACTTTGAATAAATAATAACAAAAATAGTTAAATAGATTGAACTTACTCTGAGTTCTTTGTGCGCTTCTTCCAGATCGGTAGCAATTTGAGTTAATTCTTGTTCAAGCTTGGAACGTGATGCTGCGAGATTTACATTGATGGTGGTTATTTCGTTAATTCTGCTTTGAGCTTCTTCGTATAGTTGTTCAATTTGGCGTTTGCTGCGTAAGGCCTAAAAAGTAAACGACGTTGATATTAAATCGAATCGATCGCTTAATTCTAAAACATAATAATTTGTATCTACGGCGATTCCATTTATTTTGCAGACTTACCGAATCGTAGTTGGCTCGGATTTCTTCCAATTCGCCAGTCAAAGATTGTACTTTGCGTTGCGCGATAGCGCATTGATCCATCGTTACAGCGAGTTGTCGTTGAGCTTCGTCATAATGAGCTTGCAATTCCTATAAATATTTTTCAAATAAGCGTCAGTAGGTAAATACTAAATACTCTATAATTATGGTAATGCATAGTTTAGCATATAGATATAGGTATAGGTGATTCCGTATATTAATTTAGCTGTAGGCTGTAGTCTATACTGAAGCTAAGTTAAGTTAGGTACAAGCCAACGGGTACCTAGCTGCTAGTAATTATCTATAGGCACGTATTGCGCTCAAATTGAAATTTACCGTAAGTTGTAGAGATTGCTTTTTGATAGTCTTCTGTAATTCTAAATTATTCTTATTGGCTACGTCTAAGGACATTTCTAATTCGGTGATTTGCAGTTGCATTTTTTTCTTAATGCGAGTAACTTCGGTTTTCAATTTCGTTTCAGCTTCAACAACACGAGCGTTGAGTTGTTCGATTTCGATGGCCGTTTGTTTGCTGTAAAATTACATGCCATACTTAGTTGAATGCAGTGTCGAGATTTTATCGAGATGACATTGAATTCACAAATGTTTTCATGCTGGCCCGAAGAACAGATGATCATCGAGTAAAATCCTGATTCGCAGGTGTGTATTATGTAACGTGTAGGTAATTGTGTTTACTTATTATTGTACTAATCCGTTAAAAAGTGAAAACAGACGGACAGACATAGAAACACACAAACAAATGTTTTTGAAAGTAGGTACACCAGTAGATTGGTTGATTAGATATCTAAGTAGTAGGTATAGGTACCTATGTCAGGTGTAGGTAGGTACGTAAAAGGAAAAACATTCGATACCATAACGCAAAGTTTATAGAAGCTAACCTGATTTCTATAGCGATTAGATTATTTAAATCGTCGTATGATTTGCTACTACAAAAGTTGAAAAAAAAATTAGAAATGGATTAGTGTGTTTCAAAGGAGAAAGAGCCACGTTTCCGTGCAAATCGTCAAGTGGGTAGACATTGCGACTAAGATGAATAGCTACGATACGAATAAGGATATTGTATGGAAATAACGGAGGAATTTTGGGATAAATAAGGGAACAAAATAAATGGATGGATTTTTTTTTGTTTGAAATGTGCGGCTAGATAATTCTACTTCTGCTGGTGCTGCTGCTACTACTGTAACGATACGTGGACGTGTTACCACCCGCATACCGATATTCATCTAGGTATTTTGAAGCGCTTCTCTCTAAACTTCTCAATTCGTTACTCGAATCGGTACGATTGAAAAAGTTAGAATCGTCAATTTCTCGTAAAATTTCGCGAAGTTCTCGAGTGGCGGTACTTCGAAAGTTCATGTTGTAATCGACGTTTTCGCTTCTTTTTAAATTCATCCCGCTTTTGCATCTGTCTGCGATTATATGGCAGTACGCATCCGCTAATAACTCCGATTCGATCCTGCGAGCGGATTTGCTACGGAAGAAATCGACCGATGGCACTCTCGTACGCGATTCTAGAATTTTATCTTGAACGGTTTTATTCATCTTGGGCGAATTTAAAAATGGCGATAACACGGTCGACATGATTCGTTAGTTGAAGAAAAAAGTAAAGACAAAAAGACGATAGAAAAAAACGAGGCTCTTTTCGACGAAATTCGAACACGTCAAACACGCCAAACGCGAACTTGCATACTGCCCTGTTTTTCTATATCAATACTCGCTCAATGCTTCTTCCGCAATTCAAACGTAAATTGATCAAGGTGTGTTAGGCCGTAATACGTCGCAAGGTTTTAATAGACTATTTTTAAATGCCTATTATTGTTCGCGAGTTGGCCGTTGCGTAGGTACTTTTTTAATACTCGAAACATTTAGCCGCCAAAGTAAAGTCATTTTAATGAGAACGCCGCGCCGCGCCGCATTCGTAATGTAGGGTTAATTGAAGCAAAATTACATATCTACCTATACATTAGATAGCAGGTAGAGGTACATCATTTCTCGTGCTAATTTTATGCTATGTAGCTGTATCTCTATCTACCTTATACAAAAAAATTTTGAAAGGCGAAATTTTGTTTTATTTCTTAATTTTTTACTCAAATTAAATTAAGTATAGGGTCCTCTTTTCTAGGCAAGTCAACATTGACTAAATAAGAGCCAAAAGAAATCATTAATGTTCATTTTGGGGCACAAATGTGGAGTTAGGCTCTTTGATCTTATGGTTTTCGGATTATTGAAATTTGAAACTAATCGAGTGAACTCGAATGTATGAATCATGTTTTGTAATTCGCGTGTACTTATTTAGGTAAGGTACCTACGTAAATACGTAAATAGGTATCCATATTTGCGGCGAATGGTTTTGGTTTTGGTTTCGTATTATACTCGCGATTAATGTTATAAGTATGTATCTATGTACTTAGATAATGTTGAAATTCGTATCGACGAAATTTGCAGTTTCGCGTTATTTTTGGCATTTTGTCAATTATTGGCATGCTTGTCCGCTACCTAATTTTTCTAAAATATGTTTTATTTTTATTGCAGGTAATTGGATGCCTACTTTACTTATCCACTACGTACATAGATGCGCTCTATGGATAGTACTTATTAAAAATAGCGGCGTCGAAGATTTGTGCATTATTAAAATTTGAATAAGCCTACGTCTTAGTACGAGTAAGTAAATATTCAGTACCTACATTTTATGGTTTATAATTAAATGATTAGTAGGTAAGGCATTAGGTTTCTGTTAAGTAAGATGTCTAGCACACTAATGATATTCGAACTGAGACCGGTATTTGTATTAACGTACCTATTTAAAAAAATTCTGAATATTATGTAGTAGGTCTAGGTATCTGATACCTCATTAAAAAGAAGAAAAAAAAGTTAATCTCGTATAATTATACTTTTTTACTTTTTTTTTTTTTTTTTATCATTTTTTTTTATAGGTATAGACTGAATTTGTTTTTTTTTACGGG
>FIZV01039595.1:0-10299 GCA_900050545.1 Trionymus perrisii | reverse complement strand
TACAGGGTGTCTCAGAATATCGAGCATCCTAGGTTACCTATCTTTGATGAGTTGGTAACATTGTTCACATTCAATCAAATGCATACAATGTTACCACTAATACAAAATGTGCTAAATTTGCTCGAAAGTAACGATAGAGGTGCTCGATAATCTGAGACACCCTGTACCTATATCAAGTACCTACTAAATTACTAATCCGTGCGCTTCATTTACGTTGTGTAGCATTCCTTCGAGAGTTACGCTAGTGGACGTGGACGTGGTGGCAGTAGACGTGGCAACGGCAGTGGTGACGGTGACGGTGGCGATGGCGATGGCGATGGCGAACACGCAAACAATCGTTTTCGTCGCGATTCCAAGCCGCCGAGTTTAACGCGATCTTTGACCGACTCGAATATCAGCTACAGCGGCGAAGAATTGTCAGAAGCGGCCGGCTCGTCGGGATACGTGAATAAAGACGGCGACATCGATATTCTCGTCGTTTTACAAGTGAGCTCTGAAATTTGTTCGCCTCGCTTCCGAACTTTCTTGACGTTTAAACTTGAGCAAAAGGCGCGGGTGCAGCTAAAATACGTATCGACTCTTTTACTCGTGTTCGTTGATAGGTAGTTGAGTACCTACCTATCCTTGGTACAGGTAATACATACCTATCTAATTGTGCTTTACGATTTCAGGCGATGCACAGTATTTCGCAAAGAGAAAAGATAGTCTGCTCCGCTCAAGTTTGCGATATAGTGGTTAAGATACTAGAATTACTCGTCGATATGGGAATATTGCATCAACATTTCCGTGAAGAAAGTCGCTGCAGAAGCGGCTATTTATTTTCTTTGGATTATTTCGCAGCGTCTTTTTTGAAATGTCAAAAAATCCTCGATCCGTTAACGTTGTTCGCCAGTACACTTTTCCGGTAAGTTCAAGTGCGTACTTGGCGCGGCACGACGCGACGTCAGCGTCAGTTCGATTCTGATTCTGATTCTTCGTCGACCAACTATAACTGATTTCAGAATCATTAAACATCTCGGATGTCCGAATCATTGTAACGATAATCAAAAAATTAACACCGCATCCTCGACGGACGTACTGCGATCTCAATGCCAGCTGTTATTGAGCAGATTGAGAAAAATCAACGTGGAGCAGTTTGAAAAATATTTGGAATCTTTCGTTCAAGGATCGTCCATCGCCGATGTGTTGGAATTTTTTCACGCATTTTGCGGCTTTTGCGTTGATCCGTGCTCGTTACTGTCACCCAGTGAGTAGCTCCGTATAACTTACCTTCATCATCATTCTCCTACAATTTATTACAGCTCGAATAGTTTACGAATGACTAGCTAGGTGGTAGGTACTAATTTTACTAGTTCCACAGCCCCCTTTCTATTTTTCGCTCATTTTTTTTTCCAGATCAAAAACGAAGTGTAAAATCGCCCGATGGTTCGCTTCAAGGCGGATATTCGACCAATTTCGGAGCGGGTTTAAACAACATTTACGGAGGCCGAGGCATCGAAGGTCAAATATTGATGGCCACATTCAAAATATTCGTATCTCGACTGACGTCGACGCCCAAAGAAATCAAAGCTCCCGAAAATATGGTAAGTAAGCGGGAGGCGACGCGACGCGAGCGACGCGACGTCGACCCTAAATTAGGCGGTTGAATTAGGTACGCGTATACGTAAGGTACGCCGCGCCGCGCCGCGCCGCTCCAGTTAGTATGCGCGCGTAGGATTTCGTAACTAGTGTATCTATCTACTCGAGTTTTCGTGTTCTTGTTAGTCGTTGTATCACGACGCTCGATTACTCATCAATTACATTAAAGAGGCGCACGGTGGCATTTTTCGCCAAGTTCTATTGAGCGGCTTGATCGATACCGAAGTGAAAACGCATCGAAAAGAATTTAACGTTCAAACTACCAAAGTCATTAGGTAGGTGGCCTATCTACGAGTACTACGTACGATACCTCGACCTATACTGCCCGCAAATTACGCTACCTACCGCTTAATTCTTACATGATTCTTTTCGAAGGCATATACCGCAATGCGATCAAGATATGCAGATAGACAGTTCGTGCTTCGTGGTCGACGACAAAGACAGGAGGACGCTAATTAAAAAACGCAGTACTTCGTCGGCGTGTGCCGTAAGTAGATATGTACTAGGTAGATACTAGATAATGAAATTTGAAATGAAATTTATTTCGATCTAAAAGATCGCACTGGCCCAGTGCGCATTATAATAATAATAATGATGATAATAGTAGCAGTAGTAGTACCTAGTATATATATGCCTTTACCCGCCTACGTGTACGGAGGCGTAGGTACCTGGGTCACGTGTGAAGCGTTTGATACCGGCGAGGTGGGAGGGGGCATCTGCAGCCTATCTGCTTGGGTAATTTTTCTGTTTAAATTTGACAAAAATGTCTCTTCGTAATGTTTCAGAGTCTACACGAAATGGACGATAACGATGAGGGCAAAGCTTCGCAAAGTCCCTGTAATTACGTTCGAAAAAAACATCCGACATTGACGCCGCGTCAAAGTGAGAGACATTTTCAAAGACCCGATCTTATCAAATCTCATTCTCGATTTCCTATCAGCGGTCTAGGTAAGTAGAAGTACTTAACTTATTCTTTGTTATTCGCCGCTCGTAGATACTTAATTATGTAGTTAGCTAAAACCTAGCCAATTTACTTACGACGCGGCGACGCGACGCGACCCGGCGCTGATTTGCGTTTTCGCAGTAAACTGGTTACGTAAGGAGTACGCGCGAACCGAATCTCTAGATAGTCGCTATCAAGATGATAATGAATCGCCTTTGGATGCGGTTCTGTCTCAACAAATCGGCGTCTTACAATACTCGCACAATAGAAACGCGTCTAGAAGTTTTACCAGGTACGAGTAGTTGTGACCCATGAACTCGAGTACATACGAGTACCTACCTATATTTAGCGGTCGATGATTTATTGGTACCTTACCTACCTATTTTGCGTATCTTTTAGCGTTGGCCAGACGTTTTTCAAAGCAAAGAAACGAGTTGGCGATCAACTGAACAAAATCGGTTTCAAAAAGGGTAAAAAGAAAAGTCGAAGTGTCGAAGATACGCAAGGAAGTTGTAAGTGTGATAGGTGCCTACCGCCTAGTGCCTAGGTGCATCCAGTACCACTTAAGTATCTACTCGGGTGCGCCTCGGTCATATTATCGTCGACGTGTGGTCGCGTTGCAGATTTCAGTCGAAGAAATTCGATCGAAACGGGTAATCAATCGCGAGATTCGGAATTCTTGGTACTGAAAGAAAGAAAACTGATTTCAACCGGCGCGTTGTACAGCGGTATGCAGAGATTGGCCTTTATGCTCGAAATATGCCATCCCGGTTCCGTTCCAGATCCATCTTTGGTGGCTGCTGTTTTAGATTTGGTAAGTTTCGGGCTTTACTTTACTTTACTTTAGGTATCTATGTGCCGCACTCTCTACATTACTTTTACCTTACCTATTTCACTTCAGTCTTCACTTCGTATTTCACTTTACTACATAGTTTACGTTCACGCATAATAACCTTAGCAGGGTAATTAGGTTCATATACCTACGTGTAGGTACTAGTAGTGTATCATCATCATTATCAACATCAGTTTTACCATCGATGCTACTCATCGTTCGCGTGTATTACAAGACGCGACGCGACGGTATAGGTATATGTATTTTTTGTTTTTAGCCTCATACGCCGGTTATCGCGCGTGCAGCTTTTCTCTTAGAGTGTTCCTACTACGTTCATTGTTTTAACAAGGGGCAGTGGCCGTTGTGGACCAAGTTGAATTTGCCGGGCTTTCGCCAATCCGGCCCTCTGTCCTGCACCAGAGGTAGTACCGCGCCCAATGGTCTCAGAAGAGCGCAGTTGCTGCAACGATCCGCCGGTAAAATGTTTCATCTTTGGGCAGAAGTAAGTAAGTCGACGTCTGCGTTCGAATTCGAACCTCAAACATTGGTGGAGAGCCGCCAAAAGCTGTATGCTACCTATCTACTTACTATCGCTTTTTCGTCGTGTTTCAGGCGATAGCTTCTCGTCTCGATGAAATGTTGAACGAAGACGAAGAGAATATTCCGGATGTAATTACATTGATGGCGGACGAAAATAAACACGGCGAGCTACTGGCCGATGACGAAGAAGAGGACTTCCTGGACGAAGGTACGTCTACGGTCTACGGTCTAACTTATCGGCCTATTATGCGGCTGTCGCGTCGCCTAGCCAAGGTACCTATACCTATCTAACGTAAGTAAGGGAGGAACCAGAACCTAGTAGTAGGTAGGTACAGGTAGGTAGGTGTAGGTGGGTAAGTCTAAGAAGGTGCTAGGCAGCAGGTATCTGCGCGTGTTTATGCGAGAGTAAGCACCAGCAAATACTACGTAGGTCTAGGTGTAGGTGGGTAGTAGGTACTCGTAGTATTAACTAATAACTATCTAGCTGCGACTTGACGTCTGTTGCAGCTACCGATTTGCAAACTGGTTCGTCTTGTCCGATGCCGTTGAGGCTACTGGCGTGTATGCTACTGTTCGAAATTACCGCTTACTTAAGGGAAACGTTTCAAAATCTTCCGAAATCGATCCGAGTTGTCGGACGCGAACGTGCCACTATGTGGGAAAAATCGTACATGAAAGACGCGAATAGAAGATTTTCCATTGCCCTATCTTCGATGGGACATTCGCAGGCTTCCGCACAAAGCTTACAATCCATATCGTGCGACAGAGAGCCGAGTATGTACATTTTTAGTTTTTTACCGCTACGTATGAAGCTCCCGACCAGGCTGAGATACTCGGCTATACTTATTCGTATTACCTTACCTATACGACTTACTACGGTACATTTACACAGACACGCACACCCAAACGCTTGGTAGTACATACATTCACTATCACTGCGGTGACAGGTGACGGATGACGGATATCGTCTTATCGCACTTACCGTACCTATGTACACTTACGAGTATGTAGGTAAATACTTAGGGAGTTCGCGGTAGTATTTAATTGAATTTCGCGTGTATCGCCCAAGTCTGGGTCGCAGCCGTAGTCTTGGGTACCTATCAAACAATTTTCCAGATATTCGTAATTATTCATAAAAGTACCTATACAGCTGCTATACTTACTTTACCTAAATAAGTATAGTAGGTATGTTCTCGAGTGTAGGTAGAGGTACCGACTTACTTTAGTATATGTACTTTAATATTTATAGGTAGGTAGGTATTACACTTACAATGCTATGCTACGTTGGTATTAACGGTATGTACATAATACCACATGTACGTCGCATCACGTCGACATACTCGTATTCATATACGTAGCCTAAAAGATATTTTACTCGTAGCTAACATAAAATAGGTACCTAATACTTAATAATGAGCGTTATATTGTTACCGGATACTTTTACACCTGAAATGTATATGTTTTTTTGAAAAGAAAACGAGAAAATAGAAGAACCACGAAGTAAATGTGATTTACAAAAACAATCAAGTTTGAAAAATTCGAAAATTAATGAAAAAAGAGCGTCCCAAGCTCTAAATGCGTTCAGAAAGTACGCTAAACACGTTATGACAGCAGGTGAATTTTTCGTAAAATTTTCCCGCCAATTTGTAGTTAGTAAAATCACGCCTCGTACAGTATAACAGAAAAAAAAGTTTTCTTTCTTTTTTTCTTTCTTTTTTTTTTTTTGCATGGTAGTTGAGCGACACGATACTAAACACGTACATTATACTCGTATAAAATTCAACTTGTTCGCGGCCCTACCTCTCCATTCCGGTGTCATTTTTTTGCAACAACGCAACGCAACGCAACGCAAGGCGACGCGAGAAAAGATCTCCCTTAAGAGTTTAGGTGGCAGGTCAGCAGGCAGGTGGGAAAGGCGAACAAAATCCGATCCTAAATCCGCTAGTCCTTTAGGTACCCATAACTAGTACCTCCTAGGTAGGTGCGGTACCTACCTACCTACCTTCCACCTACTTACGTACCGTAAATGTAATTGCAGGTAATTTCATTGTCAGCCACTAGTGTGATAGGGCCGACATTTGCAACGAAGATAATTCTCGACGCCCTTACCACGAGTAAAATTTGTATTTGAAACAACCACTTTTTTTTTTTTTTCAATTTCGATGTACCTAATGCGATGTGACACTCAAGTGTATGGCCGAAATCACCCTAAGCGGGGTAATATCGATCGGCCAAGACGCCAAGAGACAGTCCTCTTCTTTCAATGTTTACAATCTTACAATTTTTAAGACACCAAGTCAGAGTAGTTCAACTTCAACCTGCCATCTCCATCTGGAGCGTTAGTAACTATAGTACCTAGCTATTTCAAGTGATGTAAATCTTTTGTTTGGGAAAAAAGTGCTTCACTTATCTACGTACAATGTACCTAGCTACCTACATATTTGTTCTCACCTATTCGCGTATTCGTGCACCTACTTAAAGCGATATTACTGAATACTGATTAATGATGGTAGGTGTTACATACGTAGGTGTTGGTACCTAAACCTATAGCTATATTTATACTCGTACTCGTACCTAATTATTTGTACTATAGGTAGTCGTATGTAGGATGAGGATGGTCGTGTCTGTGATTGATTTTGTGCTCGTTAGTTGATGACAAGATTATTTTTTTCTTCTAGTAGGCACTCGTAGCACGATCGAATGTATATCGATAGTCTCGTAGTAGCCATGTTTTTAAATGTAGTTGCAGTTGTTCATTTTTGGGGATAACCTACCCTACTAGGTATACCTACTTAAGCCATGTGGTACTCGTACATATATTGCATACAGTATAGTAGGTACAACCTATCGTATGTACTTGGGTAGGTAGGTAGGTAGGTAGGTAGGTCTAGGTAGATAGGTACATTACACTCGTATATTAAGTACATAGGTATTATACGTACTTATACCTAATTATCGTTTATTGTACCTGCATACGCGTAAGAGAGCGCGTCTGTATGTTTACGTAGGTACGAGGAGATCACCCGCGTAGCCATTAGCCATTAGCCATTAGCCAATAACCATAGGTACGACGAGTACCTAACCTACGTGTACATCCGATCCTTTTTATACGAGTATAGATTTATATGTACGTTGTTATGAAAAAGTATCGCGATGCGATGTAACAAAATAATTTAAGTAAGCGCGTTAGTATATTTGTAGGTAATGCGAGTACGTATACGTAGACGTACATAGGTAGGTCCTTCGCGTACCTTACTTACTTACGAGTAATTTGTAATTAGATGATGTTGGCGGCATCGGCATCGGCATATCGGCATTGCGTTAGCGTATACATATGTACTTTGTGAACCTTACGACAGGTCGCCTAAAGCCTAATTACCTACTGCAGGCAACGGTCATTGAAAGTGAGAGACAAGTGGACTGTTGTTACGTCTATACGGTACACCTACAATATACACGCGTCACGTGCGTAGTACGTCTACCGGTCTACGTACCATCTTACATACCTTCCAACCCTCCAAACAAACAGTTTGGGTTTTTCAAATTTCATTCCATTTTTTGGAGAGTAAATGGTGTGGGAAGGGGGGGAGGGAGAGGAAATAGCCTTGCTAAAATTTAAAGAGGGCCTATTCAGTATTCAATTATGCTTACTGCACTGCGCTCCTGATGCGATCGACAATCGTATCGCCTGCCCAGCAAACTCGAATTTATTACCAAGTACCTACCATGTATATCAACTCGTTCGTAGTTAATTTTTGTAGCTCTAGTTACTTGTAAGAGTACGACTGTGCGAGTAGGTAGGTAGGTAAGTAGGTAGGTCTAGAAGGTACTTTTGATTTGTAGAGTCATCGACAGTCGAGGAAAGAGTATGGGAGATTCGAACAATGAACATGATGACACGTCGATCTTACGACACGCAGCAGTAGTCAGCTAGTCACTAGTCACTACCTGTACCTAGACCTACACCTAGTACCTCTACCTTTGTACTATCACAGCTGATAAGCCTACATTAGTATTTAACGCGTCGTATTAGCTACACGCCGCCGCCATACACCGCCGCGCCGCAGCGAATTCCATTTCGTAGATTTGCTTCAATACAGTACAGTAGGCCTACAGTGTAGTACAGTAGGCTAGGTACAGTAACAGTAACAGTAACAATAACAGTAACAGTAACAGTGACACAGTATCCGTATAGTTATGCATTGCATACGTAATTACGACTATCTAAGAAAACATATTTTTCGTTAATTACCTTACTTACGCGAATTACGTATAATATGGGTAGGTAGTGGGTAGTAGGTACTACAGGGTGTCTCAGAATATCGAGCATCCTAGGTTACCTATCTTTGATGAGTTGGTAACATTGTTCACATTCAATCAAATGCATACAATGTTACCACTAATACAAAATGTGCTAAATTTGCTCGAAAGTAACGATAGAGGTGCTCGATAATCTGAGACACCCTGTAGGTACTAGGTAGGGTAGGCAGGTACATAGATAATGTAGTACTACGACTACGTATACACGATGGTATACACACAGGTGATACATATTTGGCTTACCTGTTGTGCGTACGTCGCGTCGTGTCGCATCGACTTCCTTGTACCGTACCTATAGTCCTATACCTATACTAGTGATGAGCACGAGCCGACCCGACCGTAACCAGTTCAATAGTTGCCTTTGAGTCCAAAATTTTGGGTTAGCTCCTCTTTTGGAGGAGCTCTAATTCAATCTCAGACTCATAAATTCGGCTCTCCAGTAGCATCTTGACTGCTACGCGTTTTTTTTTTCCTCGAATGATCAGTACAGCAAGTATGATAAAAGATTGGCTCGTAGTTCGTTCGTATACCTGACTAGATACACTCGGTTCGGGTTTCGGGTACATCACTAGTACCTTATCCACGTATTTATACGTGAGTAGGTGAAAAAAAAAAAAAAAAATGTACCTAGGCTAAGTAGAGATTCCCAGACCTAGGTAATTTATCTACTGTTGTCACCATTTTTCATCGTTACATTTCTTTTCTTTTTCGCATTCGATAAGTAGGTTTTGTGCTAGGTACCTATATTTGTATAGCTTCGTATATGTATTTACACTTGTATGTACGTATTGTCTCTACGTGTATCACTTAGGTACCTACTTATAAGTATACTTTGTATGTAGTAGGTAGGTAATCGGTATTGTATGTACTTGCGTAGGTATACTTATACTTATACACATGCCCTAAAACGTGAGAAAATTATGTATTTTAGTTCAGTGCCGATAGCGCGTTTCAAAACTAAAACATGACAATTTTCGAACAGATACAATTCTCAATTTGGTAATTTTGTAGACCGGGCGGATGTTTGCCGGTGCTTCAGCCAGAGCACTTGGCAGTTGATGATCATCAACTTGAACGTTAATCTACGCAGCGCAGCGCAGCGCAGCGCAGCGCAAGGCCAAGGCGAAACTGAGGAGATTTTTCTCCCTTTTCTCCCTTTTCTGCCTTGGCCCGTTGACCGCGTACTTTCAAATGCATACCTCGTATTTGTACCTACACTTACAGAAATGATATACGTAAACGCCTATCGTATGCGCTTCCTAGGTGTATGTGTAGATACGTATTCGTTCGTAGGTTCGTAAACTTGTACAAAATATCGTAACTGCTCCGGACGCGGCACGCGTCATTTATTACGAATGGTCGATGGTCGAAAGATGGTTTCATTATGTTACCTACGTAGCGTAGGTACGAGTAGGTAGCGCGAGACCGTATAGAAATATTTCTATTTGCTCGGATCACAACGTAGTATGCACATTTTGCAGTACCTACAGCTGCAGTACAGCGCAGCGTAGGGTATGCATGTCTACGTAGTACGTACCTAGTACCTACTACGTACCTACTACCTAGCTAGAGGTACATATCTACCTGTACTATACTGGGTAGGCTGGTTGGTAGGTAGGTAGGTACCTAGACGTAAAAAGGCCGCCTGGGTGCGCTTGCAAGTACGTAGTGTACACAATGCACCAGCGAGAGTCTTTCCTCGTTTTATCTACCTTTACCCATTGGTATTTACTCGTACTTATTAGTACCTAGCACCTACTCACTCGTAATATCGAGTATGCGAATGCGAATGCGTATGCGTATGTGTCTTACATTGCGATCATGCTTTAGGTGAAAGAAAGATCAGTTTCGTGTTACACGAACCCGAAGGTGACACCGAAGAAGGAAGCGGCGCTCCGAATACATCAGCAGCGGGCACGAATACTCTCGCTCTAACGAATCAGGTAAAAATACGAGTATTGAGCAACATACGACGAATATACATACCTATCTAGATCTACCTATGTACACACACACACACACACAC
>FIZV01039559.1:0-17895 GCA_900050545.1 Trionymus perrisii | reverse complement strand
GGGGGGGGGGGGGGGGACCAAAATTGTATTTTTGTGCCAATTCAAAGTTAAAAAATTTTTTTGTAAAAAAAAATTTTTTATTTTTTTGAAAAAAAAATTAATTTTTTTTTTTTTTTTGAATAATTAAATTTAATTTGATAACTTTTTTTTACGGTGTTAAAAAAAAAAAAAAACTATTTTTTCTATTTTTGTGATAATGAAGAATTCTCATTTTTTTTTAATAAAAACGTTTTCAATTTTTAGAAATATGAATTTTTTCAATTTTCCTTGAGAAAAAAATCCTTCAATTTTTCCGGAGGAACCCCCTTTCATAATCCAGTAATTGCAACCACCCACAATTTCTTTCTTTTTTTTTTTGGAAAAATCCATTGATTTTTTGAAACAGAAAATATTTTTAAAAATTTTGGAGAAAAAAACTGTTTTTTGAGGGAAAAAATATTCTGAATTTATTTCATTAGAGAAAAGATGTTTCTGAAATTATACCTAAGAAAAAAGTCGTTGAATTTTTACCAAAACAATGAAACAATGTTAGATGTCTAATGAGAAATTTTCAAAATTTGAAAACTCTGGCTACTGTCTTTCAATTTTTAAAAGTTGATAATTTTTTACAATTTCAAAAATTTCAACAATTTTTAATATTTAAAAAATTAAAAAAATTTTCAATACTTTTAAAATATGATTTTAAAACATTGGAATTCTGATCATTTGTAATGACGAATTTCAAAAATTCTACATTTTTTCATATTTGATGAATTTCGAAAATTTAGTATTTTTAAAATCTTGTGAAAATTCTAAATTAGGTAGTGCTAAATCCTAAATTTTTTACCAAGTTTTGAAATGGCGTCAATTTTTAATGTTTGTCCATTCTTCAAAAATTAGAAATTTTTAATTCAGTAGGTAAAAATTGAAAGTTTAAAAAAGTTTAAAAATTTGACAATATGTAATTGAAATGTTGTTCAGTTTTAAAATTTTTGGAATTTTTGATTATTATGAATCTGTTGTAAACTCAAAATTTGGTAATTTTTAAATTTCATTTTAGATTAAATTTTAAAATTTGGAAACATTTTGAAAAACCAATTTGTTAAGTTCGATAAATATGAAATTTGATGAAAATTGAAAGTTGAGAAATTTTTTAAACGTTTGGTAATTGGTAATTTTCAATTAATTTGAGTAGTTTAAAAAAAAGTGAATTCATTTTCAAAGTTTTACAAATCTTTGAAAATTTGGAAAAAAAATTCGAATAAAGTTTTGAAAAAATTGCTCTTGAAGGAATTATTTTTAAGAAATAGACAATTTATATTGAACAAAAAAATTATGATTTTTCACTTCACCAGAAATCATAAAAATTGATTTCGAACTTTTTTTGAATTTGTAAGGTTTTTGCTTGGGCATGACAATTTTCTGAACTAAAAAAAAAAACGAATAAATAAATAAATAATCGGAAAAATATTTTTTTACAAAGTTAGAAATTTATATCTATTGGACATAGTTTGAAATTTTCAAATTCAATAGAATTAAAAAAAAATGATTTTGAATCTAATTTTAGATTTTTTTTTTATGAAATCAGAAATAAGCAGATCGTCGATGAGACGACCAATCATTATGTATCTTACATCAATCAAAGATTAAATTTTTCAAGCAGAAAAATCTCGACAATCTTATTTTTGAAGCTGAAACGGCGTCAAATATCTCTTCTTTTTTTCATTCGTGCGTCGCGTCGTCGAAAATGTAATGAAAACGAAATCGAGGAAAAAATACATGAAAAAAATATGAAAAAATGGCAAGAAAAATAATGCAGAATCTCGCGAAAAATATACGATTTATCTAATACGAACTTATTGCCGGGCGCAACTCGAGGCAGGAGGGGGGGGGGGGCGAAAAGAAAACATAGAAGGGACGAAAAAAAAGAGAAAAAGAAGAAGAAGGAAGTTAACGAAAGTAAGAAATCTTAACTGACAGATTTATTGATAGTCAATAGGATAGAGAGAGCGTCGAATGGCAGCAGTTTTGTAAATTCCGAAGCGAAAACTTTAATAACAAACTTTTTTCATCCTCATTTCCCCTTCACCGCGAACGTGTCTGTCTCCGCGGCCCTCGAGCGATGATTTTTTTTGCTCGAAAAGAAAGGGAAAGGGAAAACGATCGGTGGTGTAATGCATCGTGTCGGCTGTAGATTTAGATATTACGAAAAACGCCCCGGCGCCCATTTTTATCTTACGTTAAAACGTCTCTTCCTGGGTAGGGACTTTTTTCGAGACTGGCTCGGCCAGAAATAGCAGGAGGAAGACAGGAGAATATGTATTGTTTTCGTAATAAGTGTGTAAGAGGATGAATAAAAATTTTAGCATTTTTTTGGAGCCTGCTAGGTCTCAAATGACATAAGTAAGTAGGGCAGGAAAGACTCGAAGAAGATGTGAACTGCGAACTGTTTGGGTAGCTTCGCAGCGAATATTATACGTATAGAGTAAACACATCGTACCATTTTTAATTTAAATTCCCGAGTATAAAATAAATAAAAACCTTATTACTAAATTACATTCCCATGGCGGTTCCTCCTCCAAGCAGCCCTGGCATTTCCTCCAGTCGACTCGAGAGGGTTTCCTTATTTCTTTTTCGGGTTCGCGAATTACGTGTGTGTAAGATGTGGTGGAGTTTGTATGTTGTTGTTGTTGTTTACGTAGCTTAGGTATACGTACGTTGTGCAGTAATATTTTTATATATGGTGTACTTGTCTTGTACGTACATATAAACCGAACATTACAACAATCGATGTTCTTTTATGTTTTACGAGTACGCGACTACAATACCAATTGACCAATGTGCATGTGCAATCGTGTTCCATACGATAAATGAACCGTTGCTGCAAATATATTTATGGCCTGATGTCTCGAGAATGACGATCGAAGCAACAAATTGCTGCCTAGAGATGATTACTTGAGCCAGAGAATCTGCTTTGTGTGCTGCTCTACTTTTATACCATATCTCAAGGGTAATTCGCGTAAACTTGAGTTGTCTGCGGAAGTTGAATTGATCAATTTTGAGGCGTTCGTTCACTTACCTAGAACAGAAAAATAAAAAACAAAGGTTAAGTTTATGGAAAGTATAAAAAATTCTCATGGAATGAAAAAATGTATAGTCAAGTTTATATTATACTGGGTATTTGTGAAAAATTGTCTAAAATTTGTTCAAGTGTTTGAAACTGTGTGAGAGTGTTGTGAAAAAATTAAAAATTTTGTGAGATTTTTTAAAATGATGAAAACATTTTCTAAAGGATTTCCTCGAAAATTGGTGAAATAAATTTCGCAAAAAAAATTCTCTGCAATTTTTCGAGAATTTTTTTTGAAATTTTGTGAAGAATTTTCTGGGAAATTTTTGGTGTTTTGTAAAAAAAAAAATTCTTTGAAAATTTTTTGAAATTTTTTTTTAAAAAATGTTGAATATTTTCTAGAATTTTGTGATTAATTTTCTGAAGAATTTTGTAAATTCAGAAAACTTTCTCACTGTATTCAAGATATTTTTTTTAGAGAATTTTGCTCAAAATTTCACAAAAGTTTCTCACAAAATTTTTCACAATTTTTTTTTTTTTTTAATAATTGAAAATTAAAAAAAAAGGATTTTGTGAACCATTTTCTGAAAAATTTCTGAAATTTTGAGCAAAATTTTCCGTGATTTTGTGGGGGAAAAAACTACCGAATTTTTTGAAGAGTTTTTTCTAAAATTATGTGAATAACTTTCTAAAAAAGTTGTGGATGTAATTTAGTTCAAAATTTTCTGTAACAAATTTTGTAAATGAGAACTCTGGAATTTCGTGAGAAAGTTTTCTGAAATGTTGCTAATTTTTTAGAATTTTATAAATGATTGTGTGAAAATGCAATGAAATTGTCTGCAATTCTGTAAACAAAACCCTCTGGAGTTTTTTGAGAAAATTTTCTGAAATGTTGAAAATTATCTAGAAATTTGCGGGTATTTTTTAAAAAAATGTATGAAATTTTTGAAAATTCTCTTCAACTTTTTTGAGAATTTTGGAAATAATTTTCTGAAAAATCCTGTGAAATTTTTGGAACAATTTTCTGATGAATTCTGTGCAATTTTATGCAAAATTTTCTGCTGTAAATTTTTTTTGAATTTTGTGCAGGATTTTTTATAATTTTGTAAGCAAAAAAAGGAAATGGAAATTTTAAGTAATTTTCAACATAAGATAGTTTTCTGAAACTCAAAACAATATTTGTAAAAAATCTTTGAAATATTGTGAGAAAAATCATTGAAATAGGTAGTGATTTGTTTTTGAAATTTTGTGAAAAATTCTCTAAAATTGAAAATATTTTGCAATTTTGTAAAAATTTTACGAAGGGTTTTTCTGAAAATCGTGTAAAATTTATTAAAAACTGTGTTTTTTAAAAATTTGTCTGCTGATTGTGAAAATTTTTTCAAAATTTTCCGAAGAAATCGAGAATTTTTTTTCAAATTTTATGAAATTTATTCAGAATTTTTTATATCTCGTTTTAAAATCTGAAATTGGCTAAAAAAATTAAATTATATCCCAGAAACTTCAATACCTATAAATAGATAAAATTTACTTAATATACTCAAATTTTTAATCTATTTTTCAAGTCGCCAAAAATTTAATTAGACGACGATATCAGGATTTTCTAGTACTCGTATCTAGAAAGGTTCAAAAGCTGCTTCAACTTTCCCTGCTATTTCAATCTAGTCGTTATTTTTCAACATCAGACGAAGATAATTCGTCCAAAAGCATGGAAACGAAAAAAAAAATCCATTTTATAATGTTATAATTTTCAAAATGAAAAAAGTGTAATCCGTACGAGAATTTATTGGACGGATGAAACAAGCTGAAAAATCTTAATCGAGCCATGTTTCTATTTCCATATGAGATGGAAGGGAAGGAGGGAGGGGGAGTGTGCTGATGCACAGTATCGCTTAGTTAACACAAAGGATAATTTATAAAAGAGAAAAATGTAGCGAAAGTTGATACACTTTTTTCGAGTTTTCCACGTATGAACTTAAACGGAATCTAGTAAATTTTCCAAATGACGAAAATCGTATCAGCGGAGAGGAATTTCCATCGAGCAAAGCGCACATCAACGAAACGAAGCGAAATCTAGTAATGTGGAAAATTCGCTAATTTTTTGCGCCATTTATCGCGTCGAAGTGAATTTTCACGCTATCGGTGGCATAAAAAAAACGAAGAGCTCGCGATAAAGGTTTAATAAAAATTGGCGAGTTTCCCTTTCGAACGTTGGGTATTTTTTTTTTTTTTTGGCGTTTTCAAAAGCACTTCAAGGTCTGGTTTTCGATGACAAGCTGCAGGCCAATCGATACATTCCAATGGGGAATATCGACTCGACGGATATTTTTTCATTTCTGTAATGAGTTCGTTTGAGTTTTGAATTTTCGAAGAGTTTTACAGAGGAATGTATTAGGTTGGAAAATATTTTAATTAAAATTCGACTGAGCCTCGAAAGGTATTTTTTTTGTAGCTAGGTTTTTATAAAAACGGAGACATTTAATTAAAATTTTTTATTCGACGAATTTGGAAAAAAACACGTTCAAGAAGGTGGCTCCGGGCACTGGCGTCACTTTCGCTACATTGAATCGACTGGCGAAATTCGCGTGATAGTTTTACCACTAGGTCGGCTCAAAACATGGCGATATAAATTTTTTCATTATCGCATCTCTGATATGTCCTCTCAGCTCTGGTTTGCAAAAGTACAAGAGTCGAACGCGAGGTAGACTATAGATTAAGGAAGGAGAAAGAGAGAGAAAAAAAGTAGGAGTTCGTTAGAGAGTTACACTCTATATACAGTAGAATAGAGCTCCGGTACCTATTAGCTTCGTGATGCGCAAAGTTAGAGAAAACATGTCAAGAAAGTCTAAATAATGAGTAAAGTTGCACTAAACTTTAGCTTCTCTCTCGCCAGTGTTCATAAAAGTTTTAAAAGTTATTTGCTTCTTCGGTTAAAAGAATGTAAGCTGTATAAGAAGATTTTATCGAGGAAGAATCTTTTATAGTCCATTTCGTTGGAACGGATGTTATAAATCGTATTGCGATGCGATGCCGGAGCGAAGCTTTGGGCTTTTTTGCTCGCCAAATAAGATATGCATAATTTCCATTAAAATACCTTCCCTTCTATAGCGATCGCTCGCCAGAGCTAGTTCGTTTTCGTTTGAACGCGTTCACGTTTGTATACTTTTCCAAACGTGGAAGGAAAGGGTTGGAAGGGAGGAAAATCCCATCGAAAGGGTGTATCGGTGAAATTTCTATTTTATTCATATTTTTACGAGCAAATTGCTTCAAATTGAGGTATTACATTCGTGAATAAAAATCACCAAAGATTCGAAATATTGGAATAGAAATGGTATGGTGCTTGAATGGAGTGAAAATAATGTTTTGTATGAGGTGAAAAGAAAGGAGATTTCCTCGATTTTTTGTGCTAGTTTGTATTCATCATTCCCCCTTATTCGCCATTTATTTTTAGGGAAAATTTTTGACCTGGATGTGCGAATTTTGATTTTTTCAAAATGCACTTTATTTCATTAGAAAACGTATTGAAAATTAGGCGAATTGGCCAAGTAATAAATCATTCGGTTTTAGTGCATTGATTGTTTGTTTTATTAATTTCGATTGCGACCAATCGATATTTTTACGATTTTAGATTTTGATAAATCTACAACATTTTTATTTCAAAGAATCGATCAAATTTTTAAATGATTTTTAAAAATTTAAAATTTTGATAAATCGACCAAATTTTTATTTGTGATTTTTCGATCGAATTTTTCAATTTTGATAAATCGATTTTCTTACAATTCTGATGGTTCGATTATTTTTCAATTTCAAGAAATCTACTGCTCTCAGATATTAAGATTAATTTTTTGGATTTTTAATATTCGATTTTTGATTTTGATAACTCGATTTTTTACTATTTCGATACATCAGTTATTTTTCGATTCTGAATAATCGACTATTTTACGATTTTAAATTTTGCTAAATTAACAAAATTTTTGATCGAGTTTTCCGATTTCAATAGTTCAGTTTTTCACGATTACGATAAATTTACAATTTCAAACAAGTAAATTGACGAAATTTTACGATTTTTAATTTTGATTAATAAATTTTTCGCGATCCTTTATACGTCAATTATTTTTTAAATCCGATTAATTGATTTTTTTACAATTTTAAAATTTCGATAAATCGAAAACATCGATTAAATTTTTCGATTTTGAGTAATCGATTTTTTCAGTTTTGATGTATTGATTATTTTTTAATTTCAGCAAATATACTGTCCTTCGATCGTAATTACTTATTTACTATTTTTGGTTTCCAATATTCGATTTTGATTTTTAATTTGAGTAAATCGATTTTTCACTATTTCGATACCTCAGTTACTGGACGATACCGAATAATCGATTTTTACGATTTTATTTTCGATTTCAAAAAGTCGTTGTTTCTTGCAATTTTGAGTGTCGATTATTTTCTAATTTTAACAAAATTTCCAATACTCGATTTTGATTTTTGCTTTCAATAAATCGATTTTTTACTATTTTTATCCTAGTTTGTTTTTCGATTTCAATTAATCGACTTTTATGATTTTATTTTTGATTTCGATTAAAGTTTTTTTTTTAAATTTCGATGTATTGATTATTTTTTAATTTCAATAAATCTACTGTTCTTCAATCTTGATGAATCGATTGTTTACGATTTTCAATATTCGATTTTGATTTGAATAAATCGATTATTTTACTATTTTGATACCTCGAATATATTTCTCTATTCTAATTGATCGATTTTGGCGATTTTTATTTTTGGTTTCGATTGTTTTTTTTTGTTCGATTTATCAATTATTTTTCAATTTTAACAAATCTATTATCCTTCAAAATCGATAAATCGATTGTGTACGATTTTTAATATTCGATTTCGGTTTTTGATTTGAGTAAATTGGTTTTTTACTATTTTGGATACCTCGTTATTTTTTTATTTTAATTGATCGTTTTTCGATAAATCGATTTTTGTGATTTCGATGTTGTATCGATTACTTTTTTAATTTCAAGATATTATCTCCCTGTCACTTTTCGATTTTAATGGATCGATTTAATGAATTTATGAAATTTTATATTTTTCAAAGGTACCTATATTAGATTTTGATTTATTGATAATTTTCCATCAATTTTTGTAAAGCAGTCAATTTTTTAATTTTTGTCAATCGATTAATCATCTGTTCATTATTCATTAATTTTTACCATCAATTAATGATTTTTTTTTGCATTTTAAAATTCAACCTCTGTAGGTCTATGAGAAGGCAATTCAATTGTCAAACATTTTAATTAGCAAAATAAGTCCTCTTTCTGGACATCCTAATGGTGTCTCTGGGTTATACGTTGCCCCAATTGAAGACCATTGATGTATACTCAGTAAACAAACGATGGCCTCTTGAGCTTTAGTTACGATTATATGCAAAAGCAACTCCTTTCATAAGAACTAGATATTAATTTGTAAACATGGTAAAAATTAATTCCATGCCAGGAGAGGTTATCACACTCGAACCATCGAAGATGATTTTCTATGTTTAACAATAAAAAGACGAAGACGACGCGACGTATCTAGCGATGGAGAAAAGGTGCGGAGGAGGGTGAGTTAGAAGGCTTGTTATTATTTGATATACGTCTATAGGAGCTTTTCTATATGAAATTTGCCGGTGCTGCGGCGCGTATTGAGCGAAGCGCACGCGCGTTTGAATATAAATAGGTTAATTTAGTAGTAAAGGAAAAAATCTAAATACAATACGTATTTCCATTCAAGGTATTAAGACTAGGTAGTATCTCTTTATATAAACATACTCGAGTTAGTTAGAAGCATTATATTGCTCGTACGTAGTAGTACGACTAGTAAAGACGAACGAGGTAAATAAGTAGGTATTTGTTGTCGACGAGTTTTAAATATCGTTATAATAGTAATAATAAGTACGCATATTTATATCTTCGCGTACGTTCGTACGTACGTACTAGCTACGTACGTATTCGATGAATATTTATGTTCATCTGATGGCATTTTTTTTCTCCTATATTTTATTCGATTCGCGACAGGGCGCACGTAATTAAAAAAATAAACATCGGACACGTACCCGTAGGTATAGTTATATAGAGAGAAGTACGAGAGCAGAGAATTCGATCGAGTTACTCATCGCATCGCGTACCTGCTTCTTTTTTCTAAACGATAATTATATTTTACGGACGTGGTACCCCGACTACCTCGACTCGTCTACAATACCATACCAAAGTATCTACCCAAAGCCGACGAAGCTTTGCGAAAAAGCTCGCGTACGTAACTCTTTAATTGAATCGTGTTACGAGTTGGAAAATGTGTGGCGAATAAAATTCTCTCCTCCGCGTCCCACCTTGATGTGCTACTCGCAGCACTCACGCTACATAAAAACCATTTCTACATGTGAAGAACTAACTGATCCGACAGTTCCAAGTATTGTTAAGAGAGAAGTTACGTATACTCGTATGGCATCCCGAGAGAATTCTTACCCCCCCTCCCTCCTGCGCAGTATACTTTGTCTCACTTTGACCAGATGCGCAGAATACTTTTCACCACCTGACCTCCTCGGCTCCGCCAAAGTACCTATCCGATAATAAGATGAATTTCCCAGTGATAGAGTTGCCAGTTTTTGGCATTTTATTTTCCCCAGTCGAGTACTTCGTATTCTTTCTTTTTTTTCCCTTTCTTCTATAGTGGCCTGAGGCGAGGTACCTGGTGAAGTTTTCTTTTTCTTACGAAAATGTTTCTTTAACCGTAATCGAGTTGGCTATTGCGAGATTTACCGACGTCGTGATGAGATTAGATGGAGTATGTGTGGATTGGTGGCAAGTACGTGTCAAATTTTACGTACGTACGTTGAAGAAATTGCCAGCTGAATTTTCTTAAATGTTTATGTGTTTGTGTGTGTTTTAAATGTATTTTGTACGTTGAGAAGTGATAGTGATTTTTAGATCGATCTTGTTCGAGGTTTGATGCCATAATATAAGAGAGTGTGTTTTTAAAAAGAATTTTAAGGGATAACAAATTTTCTCTGAGATTTAATTTTTTTTCAAGAAAATTTTTTTGCAGCTTTTCTGTTGTTTTTTTTTCTTTTTTTTTAATAATTCCATTGAGAAAATTTCATTTCTAATGAAGAATTTTTGTGGGAATTTTTTCTAAAACAATTTTTTTTTGAAGAACTCAAAAAAATTGAAAGAACCTTCTTTGAAATAATTTACGATTTTTGAAAAATTTATCAAAAATTTCAATAGTGAAAATTTAAAAAAAAAGTCCAAAAAATGAGAAATTTGGACCTAAAAAATTATTTTAGCAATATTTAATAAATTATCAAATTTTTGAAAAAACAAATTGAAAAAGAGGAAGTGTTTTATAAAATATTTTTTGAGATTTTTTTTTCAAAAAATGTTATTCATTATTTTATTTTGAAATTTTTTCCCGAAATAATTCATTTTTTCAACATGATTTTTTTCCAAGATAATTTTTAAATGAAAAAATTAATATTTTATATTATAGATAACTAATTTTCAAAGGAAATTTTTATGAAGAAATTTTTAGAGAATAATGCGAAATCATTTTTTCCAGCAAGTTTTGTAAAGAAATTCATTATTGAGGGAACATATTCTTTCAAAAACAACTTTTCCAAGACTTTGAGATTTTTCCAAAATTTCGAAGAGAAATTTTCGAAATAAAATCTGTAGAAAAATGTCGAATTGAAAAAAAAAGAGAATTTTTGAATAAAATTTTCTTCGATTTTTCATCTTTTTTTTTTTAATGAGGAAATTTTCTTTTGGCTTCTCAGAAATTTCTTAATTCAAAATTTTGGAAATAATTTTTCTAGAAAAAAAACGAATGTTTTGTTTTTTAAGAATTTCTTTACAGCAAATTTTTTTTTTTTTAATTTAGAAAATTGCGACTGATGCAAGTAACAAAACGTGAAGCTGATAAATTAGATTGACGCATACAAGGAGTCAATTTAATCACACTAAACTCGACTATGAGAGCTTCAAACGAGACGAATTTATTCATCGATGTGATTTTCCGAAGTAGATCAAATAAGGTTGTAAAATTGAGTAGAAAAATTGGCGCGTAATAAAATTTTACGAGTGCTTTGCTCCTTCCAAGCGATAAAAACGCGAAGAATAAACCTGTTAACGTTTCGATTTTAGGATGTTTCGATGGTGAAACGCGAATGAAATTCATGGGGGTAATAATTTATCGCAACGCCCTCGATCCCTCGAATGTGTTATTTTCGCCAGATAGACGAGAATGTAAGACTTTGAGTAAGAAGTTGGGTATGAAAATGATGGGTATGGTGGAGGATATTGAAATTGCGACGAAAATTCTCCACCAATGGGTATTTAATTTTGATACCAAGTTACGCGATTCATAATCCAAATGGGTTGGGGTAGTGGAAAAGTTAGGCGAAATGTTTACCATTTATATGTGAAATTATGTGTTCTGTAATCTGTACGTATTACGAAGCAAACCGATGAAATTAACCTCGACTAAACCTCACCAAGGTATACACATTATTAAAGATACACTAGGTATTTCACATATTTGTACCGAGTTTTCCTCTCGTATACGTGCTCGCATCATGCGATCCGCATACCTAATGCATGTACTCATACCTATTTATGAATTTGCCAGCACACATCATCAACTGTTGTATTCAGTGTACTTTGAGTTCGCAAAAATAGAAACTAATTTCGGGCTAAAAGTTCGAGTGCAAAACTATAGGTAGGATTTTGATTGAAACGAGAGCTCTGTTTCAAAAATCAAAAATATAAGTTCACGCGGAAGCTTTAAAATTGCTGCAGGGTTTCAATTCGGTGGCTCATTTTGAAAATGAAAATATCGACATTCGACAAGATTAGATTCGTGCTTTTTTTAAAGACCGACTTTGCCTCACATAGTATTGCAAGTGAGACACGTGGAATCATTCTAACTAATCGATATCGGAAAAGATGGCTCCACAGAGCTCGGAGAAAATTAATTTTTCAATAAATGTGAAACATAATATCTGGATAATTCTTGGTTTTTGGAATCGTACACCGTATACTCGATGTAATTTCATTCGACATCAAAGAGAGATATAGTCTGGTGATAAATAATCCAACGAGGCAATCCGACCAAAGCTCGTTAAGTTGTATTTTGTAATATTTGTTTGGAGAAAAAAAAATGAGCGAAACAATGAGAAAACTTGGTTGGCGTTTGTCTGCTTGTACACCCCCTTGACTCGTGCTTCGTTTCGCAGCTTAATTTACTATTCCTTAAGACACGAATTTTTCAGCCGGCAAACGCGATTTAATCTCGGTAAATTCATTTTTCTTCGTTCTTTTTAACGCAAACGAACATTATCTGGAGCGTTTTATTCTCGAGGTAATTTTCGACTCGACAGCAATGACGAGGGCAGGCGGGAACGAGACGTATACCTACAACTCACGCAAATACTAAATTACGTTTCTGCTACGTTGATGAAGAGAAGTTAGTAAAGTACTTTGTATATGGGTTCCTTTTAGCAGTATTCTCGGTCTCGTTGAGGTCGGCACTGCAAAGGCTAAGTTTGTTTGGAATTATGCAGCGAAAAGAGCGTATAAAATCGAATCTAATGATTTGGACACGGTGGCGAGGCCGGTCACCATAACACAAAATCCCGATGAAATTTCTTTTCGAATTCGATCGCGTTCTATAATACACGAAACGAGATCAGGCTGACTCGTAGAAAAAGCCAAGCTAAGTTGACAGAAAGTGGAAATGAAGAATGAGGGTTTGATAAAGACAGAGCGAATTAGATTACACGCTGTTGCTACCCTTAAAATAAATGACTTTTTCTCGCAGCTATGACTCATAGCGTAGAGCGCGACTTCGCCTTTAAATTGACTAGAATTAACGCTTGACTGTCGTGAATAACGGCTAATTACCAACTTTCGCGTAAATTCCGAACAACAACGGAATTATATGTTCACCCCGTGCTCCAATCCGGCTCCGCGAATGTCGCCTAAATTTTCAATACTTTACTCCTATTTGTTTGTGCGCGTTTATATGGCTGGCGTCAGATGTTGAAGAAAAGGGGAATTTTCTCTGTGTTTTGAGTATCTACAATCTGTCGATTTCATCAGAGGCGTAATAATGTGCGATTGATGAAGCAAACCCGAAACATTGTAAAATAAATCTAAAAACTTTCTCGAGAAACTAGAAAAATCTCGGTAAAACATTTAAAATTATATCGGATTCGAAATCAGCGTACTCGCAAACATAGATTTCGACACCCAAGATGATTTTTTATCAATTTCAGAAAGGTATCCCCACAGAGCTTCCCCTAATCACCCCATTAAATTTCGTCGTATTTCAAAATTATCATTAGACTCGTAAAAATAGTAATTTTGATCAATTGTCGTCATCAAGAACCTAGACTTCGGCAACAAATATGATTTTTTTATCAATTTCATCAAATCATTCCCTCAGAAGCTCTCTTACATACACCACGAAATTTCTTGTACCTCAAATATTATCATCGGAGTCATAAAAATAATACTAGATTCGAATTCAGCGTACTCGAAAACCTAGATTTCGACTCCCAAGATAATTTTTTATCAATTTCAGCAAATCATCCCATCAGAGCCCCCCCCCCCACTTGCCCCATTAAATTTCGTCGTATATCAAAAACTATCACTTTACTCATGAAAATATTAACAGAGTAGAGTTTTACTCATCGTAAACCTGGGCTTCGACTTCCAATATGATTTTTTATCAATTTAGGAAATCATTCCCTCAGAGCCACCCCCCTAACCCCATAAAATTTTATCGTTGCTTAAAAAATTATTATTTGACTGGTGAAAATTACATTAGATTCGAAATCAGTGCGATCAAAAACCAATTCACGATGACTTTTTTATCTATTTCAGAAACTCATCCCTTCATCCCCACCACCCCTCCCCTCCCACTCCATTCGCCGTACGAATTTCATCATACCCCGAAATTGATTATTCGGATGGTTTCAGATGACACGATACTGTAAATTCTTGCTCTTTGAAAGTCTATTGCGAATTTTTTATCAATTCTCAAAGGGAGGGGATGGACCCTGAGGGGAAGGGTAGATTATCCAAAGCAGATGAAAAATTGATAAAATTCCTTCATGCATATCGATTTCATGGTTCATCAAAGTGCTGATTCCAAATCCGACGTTTATTTTCCCGTTAGGATCATCCTAGCCGAGAAAATATGCCTTTCTATATCGTTGAAAAATTATGTTCTCCGAAATTTCGTCAAATTTCAACTCCATTTTCTTTCTCTATGCCTTTTCTCGGTCTTCATCTTTCATCTTAGGTAGGTAAGGTATACTTTTACCTAACGCTCTGTTTGACAGGTTTCGTTAGTTCGTTTCCCTTTGAAACCTTCGTTCATTCGCGACGAAAATATTCCAATTTCGCGATATGACGCTTATTCCCGAAAGAATTCCTGGTATTTTCTCGGGTGTAACTAATTATGTAAATTTTCATTTTTCATTGCTTCCAGTGAAAAAGCAAAAAGGAACAGGGAAAAGAAATATTTTCCAAATTATTATTTTTTTTACTTTGTATTATTTTGACGTAGTATCTACAGAGCTACACGTACGTGATATCTATCCGAGTTGGTTTTGAAGCAAAGTCAAATATTTTCCAAACGTTTTTCTTTTTCTTCTTGTCTATCGTTCGACCACAATACAAAAAAGAAATGAAAATAAAGCTGTGTCATTTGAGAATATGTGTAGAAAAAAATGACGTGTTACGATACTACATTATTATATACGTTCCAATGGAAGATTTTTTTCACTCGAGATTTTCCCAAATTTCATCATCACATAAATCTTATGAAGGGCAAAAGAAAAAAAATTCGAAATCGTCTGGTTGGAAATTTTTCTCTATGATAATTTTTTTTCGTATATGTATTTGTTCCCTCTTAAATGAACATTCTGCAAGAATCTCTAGACGAATTGACCGCGCCAGATAGAATTCCAGTGAATTTCCTCGACCCAGCCAAACCTGTCAAAGGTAATTTATAATAGAACAGACTGACCGAAATAATCACGTCACGATTCGACATTTTCGACATGGCAAATCGAATCGAAAATTACCTTATAATTTAGCTAAAATAAGGTGGTATTTAAGAATAAGCACACGGTCGCGTTTTCCTTTTTTTTTTTTCGTTCGATTAGAGGCGACGATAATTATGTAAAACGTTCTCGGAACCTCGTTAATCATGATAGGAGCGAAAGCAACAGCTCCCTATATCGTAGAATATTATAAACAGAACGCCTTTACGTGTGCAGTATATCAAAAGACGACGAGACTACAGAAGATACAGGAAGAGAAATGGAGAACGATGAGATGTAGTTGAGAAATATAGGAGAGAGGAGGGGGTAAAAAACACGACTAGAAAATTTTCACCATATACCAAATACTCTAGATGCTGTTCGCTCTATTAACATAATACTCGTAATTTGTCAGTATAAATTATTTCGTCTCTAGATCGAACCATTATTATAAAGTTGGAAGGAGTTTTGCAGTAACCTCTCTTTCTCTTTCTCTATGCCCGTCTAGCTCACTCCGTATGCATCTATATGCATACTACCTACTCGACTAATCGAAAATATGGCCTAATAATGTATCATTACCGCATCGAACGTTTCATACCCGGCTGCCGCGCTGCGCGCTATCCGGACGCTCGTAATTTATTTTATTTATGACAAATAGCCGCATATAGGAGAAAATGTAGGCAGAAGAATGTTATCATTAGTTTGACAGGAAGCCATTTTGTTTTTAGGTACCCACACGCGGTTATTAAAATCATTTATTTGTTGGTTCGCGTTATTCGCGTCGTCCAAGTACCAACTCCGAAGAAACTCGCCGGCTTTTTCTCTCACACCAGCTCCCACAGCTATGTTTGCTTCGTCCGGATAATACCATTGGGTGTAATTAATATTTCCGGATACATAAGTCGTACCGCCAGCGCCATGTTTAAGCTTTATTTTAAATTAAATTAATTCCAGCAATTATACACTACGGTACCTCTTGTACGTAGGTAACGTATAGATCCACTCATCGTTTCGTACTACAGAACCAAGGTGGTAAATACGAGCCAGCCTGGCGCTTACCTTATAACTTCTGACCATAAAATACACCTGCTAAGGTAACTAAAATCCTCCCCAATGCTGTTTTCACTTCACCAGCCGCCATATTTTCGTGGTTAATCTACATCCATACGCACCGATATTTATTGCGGAATCGTTATCACGAGCTCACATGGTGCGAAAATTTTTTCAATTGCCCCCTATTAACATTCCACTGCAACTGCAGCAGTATCCAATTCTTCGTATTAGATAAAAAAAATTTACACGCAGTCGCGTAAATAATTATGTTATCAGAGGATTGTTTTGCCTTCGTAAAAGAGCCAAAGGAGGTAGGGAAAAAATGCAGAAAATCTCGAGGTCATTGGTATATGATCTCCCCTGCCCCCTGCCGGTGCCAACGGTATGCAAATACGCCTATTTTAATAGGATATATGTACTTATATTGAGAAAGGAATATCGTGTAATACGTTCCTTTACAACTATTACACGCTTTAATTGAAATGATTCTCGGTTTATTTGCCCCCTCCCCCTCCGTCCATCACCAGTTCAGTGCGTATACTTAGCCATCCTCAACCTAACGCAACCTTTTTATTCTTTATATATAAAACATATACAATAACATTTATTTAATTAATTACGTTTATAAAAGCTGTAGATGGACGAGGTTTAAATCTAGACGTAGGTACACGTCCGCCTTTTTCTTCCTCGTCTGTACGATAAATAAATTAATTAACAAGGTCCGTTCGCCACCCATGAAAAATAATCATTTTGCAGTGGCGTATTTGAATTCAGAAATATTAAAGATTTTTGCAATTTTTAAAAATTTCATTTTTTCAAAAACTGACAATTTTTAAAAATTTGAAGATTTTTAAAAATTCAATAATAATTTTTGAAAATTTGTCTGTTTTTGAAAAATTTGAAAAAATTTTAAAAATAATAAAAATAATGATTTTTGAAAAATCAGTAATTTTTGTGAATTAGAGAATTTTAGAAAATTCAATGATTTTGAGAAATTTTAAAAATTCAGTAATTTTTTAAAATTTGTCAGTTTTTGAGAAAATCACAATTTTTAGAAAATTATGATTTCTGAAAATTCCGTAATTTTTGTTAATTAGAGAAGTGTAAAAAATTCGACGATTTTGAGGAATTTTATAATTTTTGAAAATTGGTCAGTTTTTGAGGAAAATACAATTTTTTTAAATTAATAATTTTTGTGAATAAAAGAATTTTAGAAAATTCAACGATTTTGAGAAATGCTATAATTTTTGGAAATTTGTCAATTTTTAGAAAATTACTATTTTTAGAAATTTCACAATTTTAAAGAAATAATGATTTTTGAAAAATCAGCAATTTTTGTGAATTTGAGAATTTTAGAAAATTCAACGATTTCGAGAAATTTTGCAATTTTTAAAAATTCATCAATTTTTAGAAATTGGTCAGTTTTTGAGAAAATTCCAATTTTTTGAAAATGATGATTTCTTAAAATTCTGAAACTTTTGAAAAATCAATAATTTTTGTGAACAAAGAATTTTAGAAAATTCTACGATTTTGAGGAGATTTATAGTTTTTTGAAAATTTTGCAATTTTTAAAGATTCAATAATTTTTGAAAATTTGTCATTTTTTAAGAAAAATACAATTTTTTAAAAATAATAATTTTTGTGAATAAAATAATTTTAGAAAATTCTACGATTTTGAGAAATACTATTTACAATTTTTGTAAATTTT
>FIZV01039556.1:0-14672 GCA_900050545.1 Trionymus perrisii | reverse complement strand
AAATCTGAATCAATCTCAAAAATTTAATAAAATAAAAAAATAGGTAATAAATTAGAAAAATATACCAAATTTTATTTTTTTAAATTTAACTTGGCTGAATCTTAAAAATTTTCAAAATTTTTGAAATTGATATAATTTCAAAAATTCTTTTGAACATTTACCAATTTAGAAATATAAAAATAGATAAAACTTGAATATGGCTGAGTTCTAAAATTTTATACAAATTGAAAAATTTCTTAAAATTTAAAGATAAGTAGATAGGTTAGTAATTAAAATTGAAGTTTCGATAATTTTAACAAATTTTGAGCAATGTAAAATTTTTACAATTTTTGAAATTTACATTATAACTGTACCAGTGAGTAACTTCCCTCAAGTCTTTTGTAAGTAATTCAACAAATTTGCCAAAGCGAACGCTTTCCTTCCACCATTCGTAAGTCCATCACTATAGCACCAAAGAAACCGCAAACGAAAAATTCGACTCCATTTAAATGACGATTCAGCGTCGCGTCGGCGGTTAATTCGCAAGGCGTGCCAGGCGTCGTTATCGTTCGAGTTATCTTTTACGACATTTACATTATGATGAAGCAGGCATCAAATAGGGGAGCACCGAAAGGGCTACGTTGGAGACCGGGGCACCACGACCAACGTAATAAAAAGTAACGGTTGTAAGAAGCTGTTAAAGAAATGAAGAGTTCAAAATAGCGGTATTTGTATAGCTGGGTAAAAATTCATGCGAAAAAAAACACGAGGCGTTTTTTCTCATTCTAGAAGCCTTTTTTTACATACTACATAAATGAGTCGCGGTATCCGGACGGAGGCAAGAAATTCGCCGGCGTACGAAAGTCCTAATAAAAACGGCAACAACCGTAGCGGGGCGATATTAAATATAACGCCGATGAAATTCGTTTTACGCGTAATATTCCATCTTCCATGGGTGATATGAAGCGAGAGGCACTGACTGCAATTTTTTTTAGATTTTTTCTTTGTGATCGGAGCATTTCATTTTATTGCTCTGAGCAATTATTTCAAAGCTTCAAGATTTTTTTCAGCTAACTGTTTGACATTCGAATTCTAACCAACATTTTCACAAAATTTTCAAGATATACCTAACTTTAAAAATTTATTAAACTTTGAGAATTTCAAAAATTTCAATTTTTATGAAATTTTAAATTTTTTAAAAATTTTTTGTAAGTTTCCCTAATTTTAAGATACGTTTGATAGTTTTAAAACCGTAAGATTTTGTTCAACTTTAAAAATTAACCCAATTTTGAAAATTAATTATTGAAGTTCGAATAGCCCCAATTTCGAATTCTTATCGAATTTTAAAGATTTTATAAGGGTTTGAAAATATTCAATCATGTGGCTCAAAATTAAAAAGCTACTATTCTGGATATTTTTCGGTCTCACACATGTGTTTTAATGCATTTAAAGCAAGTGGACAGGCGGTTAGAGCGAAAAAACTACCATTTTTTTTTAAATTTCTCTTCTTTTAGGATCCATAATTATCTCCCCTCCAGGAACACGTCTGGAGCTAAAAAATGTTATGATCAACTTTCAACTCAAAATTAAAGTATCCATGAAATTTGGTCAAAATCTTCTGACCTTTTTTCGGGGCTCACAACCCTAATGCCGAGACGATTTGAGCAGATTTTGTTAGGAGGCAGGCGGCCGTAGATTATGAAAATGCTGAATGATAGGTACATTTTCAATTTTTTTTTTTACGAATAGGTAAAATAGTACGAAATAAAAATACATCGAAATTGTAAATCTTGATTTTAAAAGTTTGATAAATTTTTTCGATTTATTGTAATTTTTTAGATTTGGTGAATTCGACAAATCTTCAAAATTCATAAAAAAAATATTCAAAATTTTAGAAAATGTTTGAAACGTTGAAATTTGTCATTTCTTAATTTTACCATTTTTGTAAGGTGGATCAATTCTTGAAATGCAAAGAAATTTTATTAAAATTTTATGAAGTAAATTTTCAAGATTTGATAAACTTTGAAAATTTTTTCAATTTATTAAATAATTTTAACTAAGTAGAAATAAATTCAAATTTGGAAAAATTTAAAAATTTGATGAAACTTTTAAATTTGAAAATTCTTGCATTCGAATACATTTTACAAGTTGGATTGGTTTTCAAGTGCAACCAAATTCTCCAAAATAAAAAATAAATAAAAATAATAAAATTTTAATGTTTTAATAAAATTAACTTCTTAAAATTTTTTTAAATATCGAAATCTTTGGAATTTTGGAAAGATTTGAGTGTGGTATCTTTATAAAAATTCATTGAAAAAAAAAACTCTGTAATTTCCTGAAATTCTTGAAATGCCGAAATGTCGCTACTTTAACAAATATTTAAAATAGAAAAAATTTCAAGAGTGAAAATTGGTTGAAAAATTTTGAGATTTGGTTGTTTTAAATTTTAATAAACCTCAATGTTGGGTGAATTTTGAAATTCATAATTCACACAATTATTTTTAAATTCTTAATGGTGAAATTTTTGAAAAAAAATTTCAGAACTTTGCCGAACACCATTAACGAAAAGTTGAAAATTTCCGATGATACCGAATTTGAAATAAGCAAGTAAGTATTTGGAATTCTTATAATGTTATAGGATTTGTAATTCGGAATTTCCCAAAATTTTACCGTATAAAAATTTTCCAATATTGAACTAAATTCGAATAGTACTACCAAATCCTTCAAAAATTTTCTAATTTCCCGAAAATTTTCGAACAAAAAATGAGTGGGGGTTAGAAAGCCCCACATTCCCTCTCGCAACGGTTCTGCCCTATTGCATGTCTCTTTTAGTAAATGGGGAAATGATGTCAAAGAAAAATTATTCCAGTAATAAAATAGTGCAATAAGCTCATTTTACTCGTTTTAATGGAGGCATGTGTCGCCGTCACTTCGAGAGATCGTAGCTCAACCCCTCTTGAAGTTGGGAAAAAGTTCAAAAGCTCAATTTAAGTTCAATTTATAGTTAATTGAGAGTAGATTACATAATGACTGAGGTCATTTTACTCCAAAGTTGATATTTCAGAAGTTATTGGCAAAAAACTGATTTTGGGAGGCTTTGATCCACTGTGGAGGGGTTAGTTCTCTCGCACATTTTCTCATCTGCATGTATTGTATGCTCAGCAAAGCTATAATACTATACAAATACACAATGTGTTCTCCTACTCTCTTCTGGCCCTAGCTAGCTCATTATATCAAATAAATTACCGAGAATTTTCAACTTTAATTAAACGCTGAAAGATTCTTATCATTTCGCAGTTGTCGAGCATTTTCTTTTTAGAGGCTTCCGCGTCCCTCTCTCGTCGAAACGCGATTACTAAAAATATCACAATTCGCTAACAAATTCCTACAGCTCTGGCGTGTTCGTATTGCACAAAAATCTCAGCTCCTCGCAAAAGAGTTTAATTTCATTTGCGAAAATTAATTAAAATAATTCGTAGTGTAGTCGAGCGTGATGTCTCGACTCTTTTTTAGTGCACTTGAGCGCGGAAGTTTGCTCGGTGCTTTTTTTGTGTGATGTGTACCTTCCTCAACATCTTGCTCATCTTGTTTATCGATTACTACACATCTTTGTAGAGTCACTAAGAATTGTGTAGCTTTCATTTGCACTCAACGTAGAAATCATGGGTACGGTGTAAAAAAAAGAGTTCATACGTATAATACCATCTCCTCCACTTGGTTAGCATTCGTTGCTCAGATCAGCTAATTACTTCGGTTTACTTTTTTTTAGACGAATTTAGATAATGTAGGGAGGGGTAAAAACAGAGTAAAATTACTCAACTTTTTAAAGCTCGTAAGTATGTAAAGAAAGCGAAAGTATTTTACTGTGTTAAAACAAATTAAACCCGCCCATCAACAAGTCTGTTGCGTGAAAACAATACGAAGAAAACTCGGTGCATTTTGCAATGCGGAAAACAGACAGGAAAAGACACAACCGACTTCCTCCCTGTCCCTCACTTCGTCAACTTAACCCATTTGAAAATTCGCTCCATACCCGTGCGAGTTGTTAAAAAGATACTCAAATATAATTAATTTCCTTCTCTGCAGCGAACTTTTTTCTCAACCTGTTAAAACATTGTCACTGCGCCTTTTTACCAGTGAATAGGTACACACATGAATAAGTATAGGTTTTGGTTTAAGTGGTTGATTTTTCTGACCATGAACTAAAAAAAAAATGATAGTTTCAATGAAAATTTTTTAAAATCAAGCACAGCCAAAGATTGTTGAATAAGTATTTCCAGGCTTTTATTTTTAAAATTACAAATTTTTCGAAAATTACCATAATTTCAAAAATTTGAATTTTTAAAACTTTGAATTTTCAAAAATTACTCATTTTTAAAAAGTGATTTTTTTAGTAATATAGATTTATTGGGAATCTTGTCATTTTAAAAAAATTATCATTTTTAGTAAGTAACTTTAAAATTTTCAAAAATTCCCAGTTTTTTGAAAATTTATGAATTTTTATAAAATAAATTTTAAAACATGGCAGTATATATATTTTGATTTTTTTTTTTTAAATAACTAATTATGCAAGTTTATTTTGATTTCGTTCAATTGTTTACTCGATGTTTATTCGTTTTTCTCTCAAAATTTTTGCGTAAGTAGGTAAGTGTACCTATAAAATTTGTAAATAAAGTGTTGACAAAAATTTTTAGTCAACAATTTTTCAAAAAATTGTTCCTCTATATTTTACACAAGTTCTAGCTAAAAAATTTTATTATTAGGTAAGTATATTTTTCAAATGTCTACAGGTATAATTTTTGAAAATAAAATTCATCTTGATAATTACTGTTTGATTTTTTGCACATAGTTAATTAGTGTTTTTTCACAGTTTTTATTTTATTTCATTTACCTACTATTTTTCTGAAATTTCATCCATATCACAAACTCGCCTATGTATACTGTATATTCCAAAAATCAAACACAGCATAGGCGAATTTGCAGTACAACAATATCAACATTAATAAAGCGACACACCTACCCACTTTTCTATAAATACCGTACCTCGTGTGACAATAAAACAAAAGCAAATCAAAACAAAAGATAGCCAACATTTAGACTCTCTCGAATACTTCGTCCGGAAACCATGTGTACTTGTATTCATAATGAAAAGTTCACACACCTATTCTAATTTCAACTCGGGTTAAGTCAAAGTATAACGCATAGTTACAGTAGCGAAATCTAAAAATACATAGAGGCATTCGTTGGTAAAACTGCCACTGTCACCACCACCGCGCTGCTACCATTTGCCGGCGAAAATAAACAACAACCGATGCAACAAAAGTAATCTAAATTCTTAACGTTGCATTGTTATAAAAACAGAACACCTGAGGCTTAGGTTATTTCGAACATGTACGAGTCGTATTTGTATTTTAATCTCTCTGGCATGGCATCTTCTTATAGCTACCTACATCTTGAAAAACATCTTGAAAAACGTGCGAAGCACGAGGAGTCGTGGGCAATGCGGGGTACCGAGAGTCTTGTATATCTTTTCATTTCAAATGTAAATACTAAGTTCGACGCGTTCAATCCAAGTCTGTTCGATTTGGCTCATTTTTTATAATCTTTCTAAAACCAAACATCAACAGCATTGGTATAAATTCTACATTCGCATATCACTTTTCCCACCTCTTAAACGTGATCGTCAAGTGAAAAACTTTCCTAAGCAATCTATAAAACAATAGCCTCCATAAATTCGGCTAAAAACCAACCCCCTTCTCTTGTCTATCATTCGCAAACCTTTTCAACCCCTTCCTCTTTAGACAAAGAGGCTTCGGAGAACGTCCGTATAAATGTGACACATACAATGTCGACGGCTTCTCCTGCAGCGCCACCGACTCCTCCGTCCATAACCAGGCAATACAATCGTGACAAGGAGAAACGTCGGTTCCTTAGTAAGCTCGGCTTGGCGCTCACCAATACCTCGTCGCTGGACCAGTTCACCATTGGTCGTACAATCGGCGTTGGCTCATTTGGGCGAGTACTTCTATATCGGCACAAGAAGACCCAGTATTTATACGCTGCAAAGATCATGAACAAGGAGAAAATGGTGCGTATGAATCAGGTCCTCAGGGTAATTGAAGAAAAACGCATACTTCAGTCAATCTCCTGCAAATTCATTGTCGACTTCCGATTCTCGTTCAAGACCAACTCGAATCTCTACCTACTGATGCCCTTCATTCCCGGAGGAGAATTATTCGCGTATCTCAAAGAAACAAAAAAATTTGAGCAACCTCAAGTGAAATTCTATGCCGCTCAAGTAGCCCTCGCTTTTGAGTACCTGCACAGTATAGATGTCCTATATCGAGACCTGAAACCCGAGAACATAATCTTAGAATGCGATGGATACCTCAAACTGGTCGACATGGGATTTGCCAAATACGCTCCGGAGAATTCCAAATCATTTATTGGCACTCCCGAATACATGGCTCCTGAAATGTTAATCAGGTCTCAGCGCGAACAAGGTTACAGTAATTCTGTTGATTGGTGGTCGTTCGGCGTGTTCATCTATGAGCTCAGCACCGGTGCCCCTCCATTCACTGGTGATAATCTGGTCCAGATATTTAATCGTATAATTAAAAACCAATACAATTTGCCATCCGAGTTTGACGAAGATTTCAAAGATCTGCTGGCTAGGCTCTTCCAGCATGAAATCGCTTTCAGAATAGGATGCGGTAAAGACGGTGTCGTCGAACTCAAGAAGCATCCTTGGTTCCGCGAAATAGATTGGCTGGCTTTATTTGACAAGCGAATTATACCAAAGTACGTTCCAGCCTGCAATACGCAAAATGAAGATAGTAATTTTGCCCATTATGACGAGGAGCCAGTCCAGGAAAGCGATCAAGACGAGTATACCGAGCTTTTTCAAGATTTTTGAATCATCATTTGTGTGCTGTTTTGCCCATAATACGCATCTAAAAGTTTTTATATATTTTTACTTTTTTTTTTTTTATATAGATACCTTGGTAAATCTAGAAACATCTAGAATGAGCGAACATATAAAATTCCACTAGTTCATTTAGTTTTAAAACAATTTGAACCATTTAATGGGTTTTGCAGTGGATAAGTTGCCTATTTTCCCTTCAAAGACTATAAATCTGACATCAAGTATCTCCCCGACAGCAAAATTGGATGAATAAATGACTCCGAATTCGAATAAACTCCATTATTTGACACTAGTTCAATTTGTTTTTGAATATTGGAGCTATCCAGGAGAGCATTATGGTTGTCTATTTTTTTTATAGGCGTTAGATATGCAACTTATCAGACATTTGGTCTCATTTCAACAGTAAAATTGAATGGATAAAATGGCTTCAAATTCAAATAAACTTTTTTTTAGTTCAAAAATAAGACACTGTTTTTTCATCAGTGGGGGCTCAACTATTTCCTCACTTTTCCTCACTATATTTTCCCCCAAGTCACTTCTGTTCAGACCCCATTTATATTTTTCTCCCCTCTCCCCTCTTTTCAAAGGGACACACTGTTTGCACACATTTATTTGGGATTTTTCCTGAGATACACATTTTTGGTTATTCTTGTCTGGTAACCCTGGTTGCTGGTTCCTCTCTCCTACCTAGTAGGGATGTCTCTTCCAGTCTAAAACCAGAGTGACCTGCTCTACTACTTCTACTATAGTGGGAAGAGCGTTGAGCGGTTCACACTTTGAAGAATTATTCATCTCTGCATATCAATAATTTTGAAGCCACATAAATAGTTACTAGAAGGCTTTTGTCGTTATTACTCCTACTACAGTTTATATAAGAGTACCATAAATTATTGTGGGTGTTTAGGACACACAGACAGCACACAGTGTTTGAACCCTGGGCAGAGGCACTATAACACCAGCAAGATGCTTCCGACGGCATGGTTATTCCTTGATAATTATCAAAATGTTGACCTAATTCAATCGGTATTTTTGTATCAAGCAACGCATATGCTGGAAAGCAATACTGAGGAAGGATCAAAGGGGGTGGGTATGTTGTTACCGCTGTTTCCATCGTAACACAGTTAAGCTTTTAGCTTTTCCATTTTCTGCAACGTTTGCTTATGTAATCTTATCATTTGAACCAAATACAAGGCCTTCGCGCGAGGTATGAGAGTCGCAATATACTCGTACTAGGAACAGGGAATAGACAAGAGTCGCGCACCACTGTGAACAGATCAAGCGGCAGTTTCCTTCGTTTGTAATATGATATTCGACGAGTTGAATGTAAATTACAAGTTTATGCTAGTGGCCATACATCACACCACATAAATTACATATAAAGTTGCTGCTGCTATGGCGTCATCACAAAGCTGACGCAGCATCTGTTTCTGAAGCCGGCACATGGAACATATTGTATCTGCCGTAACCACCTCACCTCACCCCATCTACCGCGTCATATCATTGATACAATACGTACCTTTAATTTGGACCACTTATTCCCTCTCTTGCCTGGTCAAGTTCCTCATCTGCAGAAAACCGAATACTTTAACGTACTTCGGATTTTGACCAAATCTAAGGAAATTTTAATTTTGAGTTCGAGATCCACTATAGCTAATTTTGGACCCCTAGCTCAAAGAGAGCAAAGTCACAGATTCTCAAAATGGGGTAACTTTTAACAATAAGGGTTTTTTGTCGCTTTTAGGTAGTGTCATCTGCGTGGTACCTCGATCACCCCGCTTTGAAAATGCAAGTTGAGTTTCCACAACTTCCTAGATCAATGAGCTTGAAATTGAATACCACTTTTAGCCCTTTATCCCAGACTGCTATAGAGGGCTAAAAATGGTATTACCAGGAGGCTGAAAATGTGCAGATCGCTGAAAAATCAAGATAATTATACTTCGAGAATCTCCATTTTTCAGGAATTTGCAACCTTTGGTTTGGCCAAAATCCGAGGAATGTTTTTTTATCAACCTTAAGGTAATTGCAAGACGATAAATGAAGCTCTTAGGTTCCTTCAATGAAGCATTTAGGCAATCAATTATAAGCGTTGAAAAGACCAAATGATCTCAACAGCTCGAAAAACCGCCTGTCAAAGCGGACACAGAGCTTATCAATTCTCTTTCAACTCGTTCTTAATTAAGCAAAAAAATTTATATTTAACATTCAAACAATGTATAACAAAGCAAGAAACCTATTTAATGTTGTCAAAAAACGTAAAATGTAAATTCAATTACGTTCTTTTTTTCTCGACGACGATTTTTTCCTCTTTGAAAATATTGTGATCTTGGCGCGCTAAAAATAGGAGATACCTTTCCACAATACTTGATTATTATAAAAATTGCTGTATTCATTTCTCATTTATATGGATTTTCTTCCGTTTCCTTTGGCAGCAAAATTTATACTTAAATTAAAAATTTTCACGTTCGTGCATTCCTTTATCATTTCAAAGTGATGTAAAAAAATTACAGAAAAATTATTATCGAGTTAGACACGTAGCTTCGTTGTCCTTCGCTCAGTGCAGGACACGAGCACGAGACAACGCTTTTATTCGCTATTGTACTAATGGAGAAAAAAGTGTCATTATTCGTGCCACTGGTTTTTGTATAATGCACAGTAATCAAATTTCTCGTTAAGAAACACCTTGTTTTCGCCCTTTTAATTATTTTTTTTTTATTATTAAAATTATCGCGTATACCCATGGTAGTCGAAATTTGGGAGGAAATTGAAAAAAGGGCTTTTCACAATTTTTTCGGGTTGTGTTTTAAAAATTTTTAGTAAAGTACGTAATCACGATTTTTTTTCTGAGAATTTTTTACTCATAGAATATAAAAAAAATTCGTCGGATTTTTTCATTAGAAAAAAAAACTGATATTTTAAACTTTTACTCCTGAAGAAAATTATCATGCAATTTACAGGGCTTGAAAATGATTTTCACGCTCACTTCATGACAATAGCGCTCAAATAGGTCAAAAAAATTACGAAATTAGTTATTATCAGGTATTCATAAGTAGCTGACTTTAGCGGAAAAGGCACAATTTTTTGATGAATATTATATTTCATGAAATTGAAATGTACTTTTTTTTAGATTTTGCTCAGAGGAACGTTTAAAATTTAAAACTCAACTATTTTGCTACAATTTTTTGAATATTTTTTGAGAGATTTTTTCAGAAACTATTTCCTTAACTGGAAGATTTTTTCAGTTTTTTTTTTTCAAGAGAAAATTTCTTAATAATTTTTTTTTTTGGATAAAATTTTTTCAGAAGTATTTCTTTAGAACAATTTTTTTTCCAACTTTTTTTTTTCAATTGAAAATTTTTTTCCACCAAAAAACTTTCCAATGTGATTTATTATCGACATTTTTGCATATTTTATTTAGGTACTAAATGCTTTACTTTTTTACATTTGCGGGCCTTTACTGCAATTAGGGAAAATTAAAAAAAAAATCTTTCTCGAGATACCTACCTACTATCAGAAAACATTTTTTTGGGTGAAATAATTCTTTCAATATTTCTTTTTGACTTTTTTTTGTGTGTGTACGTGTAGGGTGGTATAAAAGTTGTTGAGAAAATATTATTGAAATTTTTTAAAACAAATTTTTTTTAATTTAATTTTTTACTCAGAAACTGTGATTTGAAAAAGAAAATCGTTCATTTGAAAGTGAAATCTTCAACTTGAAAAAATCATACTTACATACCAACATAAAAATCAAAAAACAAAAAATCGAAAATATTTTTCTTGAAAATCCTCTTTTTGAGAAATTTTTCCGAAAGAACGTCTTATCGAAGCTAATTTTTGCATGAATCAAATGTAAAAATTGCATTTCAAAAAGTCTCAAGATATTGGTTTCGTTTAAATACAAAATTCAAACAATAATTAAATAATTCTGAAAAAATTTCAACTTTTTAAGCTTTTATTTAATTTTTCTTCGAATAAAAAATCCTGAAAATTTGAAATATCCAAGGAATTAGGTTACTTAGGTAGGTCTAGGTAACTATAAAAAAAAGTCTAAAAAATTAGTTTTTTGTTTTAAAAAATCGCATTTTTAAAAAGATGTTCAAGAAATTTATTATTCATGAAATTAAAAATGTACCTACTTGTACATTATTTTAAAAATTCATTAAAATTTCAAAATTACCATTTTTTTTTTTTCAAATGACAAAAATTGGTTCAATTTTTAAAATCCAAAAATTACTTAATTCAATTTCCAGAATAATTCAACTTTTGGAAACCATCATACGAAAAAAATATCAAAATTTAAAAATATACATACTTACCTACAATATTTTTTAATAATTCAAAATTTTTCTAATTGTATTAAAGAAATAAGTATCAAAACTACGAGTACTTACCTAAAAAAAAATGTTTTCAATAATATCTTTCAAAAACGTTTTCCAAAAAATTCTTATAAAAATAATCATTTTGAAAAGGTTGTGATTTTTGAAAAAAAATCAAAATAAATTGTTTTATAAAAAATCCAAAAAATTATTTTGGAAAAAATATCAAATTAAAAATTATACCATGAGTCGCTGATAGCCTCAAGAGCTGACGGCGACTATAAATAAATTAATCAAACAAAAATTAGAGTTACCTAGCTACGTAGGAGGTGATTGATTATTCATCAATTACTCCCCTCTATCTTGCCAAAAATTCCGAGAATTTTTCTTTCATCCAGGTACATTTTATGACATTATTAAAATCAAAATTGGGGCTGGGACCAAAATTATCCCTTATTTGGCTATTGGACCCATAGATATGAATTTTAATAAACCGGATCGGCAACTCGTGAAGCAATAATTCGACGAATCCTCGTTTCTAATTGGCTAAAAATTAAGGGGTGAAGCCTGCCTCTTTTTAGAAAATACGTAATAAAAACGTTATACTTACGATTTTGGCAAAAAATTTAGCTGAAACACCTTTAATACACTCTAGTATTTCTATTTTGGGCATTTATTTCACTCTTTAACCTAAAAGCTCCAAGAAAAGACCTCACCCCTTAACAAGTTTAGGCCACGCCTTTTCCGCTTCGCTATTTCCGTACACTTTAAGTAGGAGTTGCCGATACAGTTTATTAAAAGTACATATCTATGATTAGATCTTTTCAAAGAAATCACACAAAGACATGAAAATTTGGTACGAAATAACTTTTTCAAAAAAATGCTATTTTTGCTTCGAAAATACGACTAAAAATACCCAGGAACGCTAACGCAAATTATATGCTCATTGAGTGGCATATTTTAGACACCCTGTATCGAGCTTTGATACGATTACCTATTTTGTTAATTAGGCCAAAAAGTGTAGTTATGCCGAGCGAGGTAATAAGTACCGTCATGCTCACACAGCACAGAATCGTAATTTGATATGAAAAGGTAAACAAAAAGAAGAAAAATAAGAAGAAGTTGCAGCAGTACCAGCAGCGTGATAATGCTCATCAGTAAAGCATAACTACATAGGTACCGTATACCACAACAAAACAAAACCAGCAGGCTGGCAGGAAGAATCAATATAATCAGTCCGAAAGTTTTAAAATCCAACAAACGTCTGTTGCGGCGCGGTTATTAATTTAATAGCGAAAACACGTTGGAAAAGTAAGTACAACAGGGCGCAAAAGTATGAGGATGAAGGGTTGGCAGGAAGCAGCGAACGCGAGTAATCCTACGTCGTCAAATTACCTTTCACAGAAAAAGATTTATTTTACTAAATGAGATAAGTTTTTCTTGTGCGAATGGAAAAGTTTAACTGTTTTCCTTGTTGTAATTTATATATCATGTCAAAAAGTACCTACTCGGTTTTAATTTCTCTTTCTTTCTCAGTATGCTGATGGCGTTCACTTGCATGACGGAGCAGAGGGTAACTGGGAGCAACGCAACTCGTCATTGGTTTAATAAAAATAAAGGTAGGATTTTTGTTAATCTATTTTTTTGTAGGAATACAATACATAGGTACGTACCTTTGACCAAAACTGAAGCTGTGTTCGCAACACCGGTCACATAATAATATATCAACACGTAATAGGCGACAATATATATTTCGTTTCGATACAACGAATACGACAAAACACCACATAACATTATGTCAACTCTACTCGTGTGTATTCATGAAGAAAAAAAATCACACATCTGTCTCGGTGAAGGGCCGATCATTGCACTGGTCAAAATGCACCTCATAAACATAATATCGAACCGCGAAGTAACAAGTAAAAAAAAAAAAAAAATCACTCTCGTAGCCAACATCCACAAAGCATAATGCACTCCGACACATTTAGAAAAAAAAATCTCTTCTGTACTCTTTCGACAACCGGTATCCCGTGAAGAAAAACTAATTGCCCGAAACTGGCGAAACCCTACCTATCTCGCCCCACCTTCTCTCGGTGAACGAAAATATTCACTTTGGCTGTTTCATTCTCGTACTTAGGTTGTGATGTTGGCGCTAAAACACCAACCAAATTAGCTTTCAAGTGTTTGCATTGAAACGATTATTTACAGTTATTACTAGTACTACGAGTAGTACGATACGATGATGTCGGACAAAACATATAGTTTCTTTCTACTCAGTACTCACTTCTTCCCTTCGCCGATCTCTTACTTCAATCGGTAAGTATACATTTTGAAACAGAACAGACCATCTCCCACGTATAAATTACACAGCATTGTGGTGAGATCGTTTTTAGATAATTTTTTGACGTTAATGATGATGTGCACTTTGTCATAATAAAATTCATTTCTGACAGGAAAGATCAGAGGATTTCAGGGCTCATTTCTCCTTGGACTTTTTGCCCATTTTTGTTTTAATTACTAAAAAAAATTTCAAAAAATATTTTTGGCAAAGTTTACAGATTTTTTCAAGAAATTTTATTTAAAAATTTTTTAGAAACAAATTCTCATTTAGGTATTTGTTATTTTTATTTTACAAAAAATTGTATAAAACATTTTTTTCCTAAAAGGAAATAAGTATTTCGAAATTTTCCTGACAAAAACAAAAATTTCATCGAAATAATTTTTGGAAAATATCATTAAAAAGTGTTAAGGGGATATTAAAAATACTTATTTGCCTAACTCGCCCGTCTTAGCTTCCACAAGAGCTGTGTAAATCTTTAATCAATTCGATCTAGAGATCTAGCAATCGCAAATTGATGAAATTTAAATAGAAGTACATATTTCAAATTATTTCGAATGAACGTACGTACCTATGCGATTTTCAATTAGTTGAGTAGTTTTAGAAAAAAAACAAAAATCGAAAGTGTCCAAAATTTCAAGAAATTTAATTTCCATTTTTTCCAAAACTCTCAACTCATTGAAAATTGCATACGTACGTTCATTCAAAATAATTTAAAATATGTAAGTAAATTTCAAATTTCATCAATTTTTATTCGCTAGATCTCTAGATCGAAATGATTGAATATTTATACAGCTCTTATGGAAGTTAAGACGATGCAGGGTATGCTATGAAATTTGAACGTGTACTTAGAATATCCCCTTAATAGGATTTTTGATTCTTTTTCAGGAAAATTTTAAAATATTTTCTTTCAAAAAATTTACTTACTTAAGTCTTTCAGAAAATTATTCTGAAAAAAAAAATCCATCAACTTTTTTTCAGAGTGTCACAAAAACTAACTCTAAAAATTTTGAAAGGAAATACTTAGGTATTTCAATGCTTTTTTGAAAAAAAAAAAAAAAAAAAAAAAAACCCAGGGTTCCCCAATTTTTTTTTTAAATTAAAAATTAAAAAAAAA
>FIZV01039506.1:0-15397 GCA_900050545.1 Trionymus perrisii | reverse complement strand
ATTAATTAGGTTTTATTTTTTATTATAAAAGCTTTAAAATTTAAAAAATGTAAAAATTCGGAACAAAATTTACAAATAGAGAAATATAAATTATAAAAAAGAAACACTGCATAAAATACAGCGCTCTCTCTTTATCAAATTCAAAATTACATTCATGCCGTCAAATCGCCACTGCCTAAAAAATCTCGTAAAATATCAATGCCACAAAAACCTTAATCAAAACCGAAAATCGAAATCTTCTTCAATTTTATCCATTCATCTTTGAATTTAAATTGAAAAATAATTTTCGGGAAGTGTCATTCTACACATCGCCAATGAAATTAAAAACGAAGTAATAATGGAAAACGAAAACTCAGAGAATGAAAGTCAAGTCGTTAGACATCGAGGAGACCCTAATGCACAGGTGAGTAATTTTTCAATACATTATCTGCTCGTCGATAATCCCTTGCCATGTCACTTAACTTGTTCATTATTGCCACATTTCCTGTAATTTTCTATACTGATGTATTGGTTTTCCACTTAGAATGACAATGAAGTGCAAGAGCAAGCTCAACCACAAGACAATAATCAAGCACAAAGGCCACCTTCACGATTCGAATCATTTATATCGATTACTCGAACATTGATTATCCGAGCTATCATTATATACTTCATAACAAACTTTTTCCGTAAATCGCCAACACCTCAGACTTCTGGTGAACCAGGACAACCCCTCAGATTACCTGCCTCTAATTTCTTCAGCAATGGAACAATATTCGTGAGTTGAATTGCAAATATTTTAATATTTGCGGAATATCAGGTATTAAGTAGTTATTTTTATTAGGACATGTATGTGTTCATCTCGGAAAATCCAGCATTTGTAGATTTCAACAATCCAGAAGCTTTAGTTTGGGAGAAAAATGGTCTCGTATACGGTGATTGGACGGCAGGCCTCAACGGCGACGGAACTTTCACAAAGGAAATTGAGTTTACGCCTAGCGAAGTATTATTTTTGTTCGATGTTTAATTACAATCACGTTTTAAATCGTTATTTAATACCTTTGTTATCGTGAATTGCAGAACGTGAAAAATAACGGTTCTGTCTACATTCATACTTATTTAGTTAAATGGGACAAGCAACACGACGACTTGACGCAGTTATTATCACCTAGTGATCCTACTGTGATACATTCCAGTAAACGACTGAATAAGTTCAAAAAACGTTTCTTTGTAAAGACGCAAAATTTGTTGACTGGTGAAACTGCAGCTTCGCCAGAAGATATCGAAGTAAAATAATTCAACGTAGATTTTTTTTAAAAATATGAATACGTATTTTAATGCGTTATATTTTTCGGGTTTAGAAAGCTAAAATTATGAACTCGGAAATAGTATCACATTGGCATCCTAATTTAACCATATCACTTGTTACCGATAATACCGAGTGGGCAATGGGGGCGGTCCCGTCACCAATCAACGAACGTAAGAGGATACCTTAATGTTAAATCGTTTTAATCTGTTCTCACCTAATATGTTAATTTAAACAGTACTCAATTCAAAAGATAAAATAGATAGTGTTACAAAGCACCTTTATCTTCTTTTTTAGATGTCGAGTTCTTCCCCGAAGGACACCAGTATAAGCCGGTTGTCTTCTATAATGAATTTTGGAACATGAAACGTGATTATTTTCCAGTCAATAACACTATCAAGTGGGTTTCACGCATCGATTAGAATTACCTTATCAAAATTCGATATTTTAATTAAATTTTTTCCTAATAGATCTTTACGATTGAGTCTAACTTACCAACCAATTTCTTTATTTAAATGGCAAATATATCTCGCTCAAGCTCAGCGCTCAAAATGGTCTGTCAGCATGTACACCGATAGCGGTGCTTCGGAAGCCGAAGATGAGGAACAAGACTCATTGAAGGAAATGTTACTCGAAACAAATCCTTATCTGATTGCTACCACTGTGATAGTTTCCGTTCTGCATAGCGTCTTTGAATTACTAGCTTTCAAAAATGGTCAGCTTGAATTTTTTATTCATTTTTTTTCCTAGAATTTCTATCGATCATTTTTTATTTGAATTTGTATTATTTTAGATATTCAATTTTGGAATAATAGAGAATCGTTAGAAGGACTTTCAGTACGTTCAGTTATGTTCAACGTATTTCAATCCGTAATCGTATTTTTATACGTATTAGATAACGAAGCCAATATGATTATTACGATTAGTTGCTTTGTTGGTTTGTTAATTGAAATTTGGAAAATTAACAAAGTAAGTTGATATGGTTAAAAAGCCAGCTATAGTTTCTTCTGTATCTAACTTGATGTTTTATTTCAGGTTGTTGACTTTAGCTTAAATCGAGAACAAAAAATATTCAATTTGTTCCCAAAAATTGTGATGAAAGATAAAGGCTCATACGTCGAATCCAGCACCAAGCAATATGACCAGTTAGCATTTAAATATTTATCGTGGTTATTATTTCCCCTTTTAGGCGGATATGCGTGTTATTCGTTATTATATTTAGAACACAAAGGATGGTATTCTTGGGTTTTGAATATGTTATACAGTTTCTTATTGACTTTCGGTTAGTACACGTCAGCTTTGTACGACTTTGATGTATTATCATCGGCTGTAATGACTAATGTTGAATTGAAAATTTTATAGGTTTCATCATGATGACACCGCAGCTATTCATTAATTACAAATTGAAATCGGTGGCCCATTTACCATGGCGTATGATGTCGTATAAATTTTTGAATACCTTCATCGATGATATTTTCGCCTTCGTTATTAAAATGCCAACTATGTATCGTATAGGTTGTCTACGAGATGGTAAATATTTTTTTTGTATTTCATATCCCTCGATGTCTGTATCAAATCGATAACATCGACTGTTCTTATTTCGCAGATGTTGTTTTCTTCATATTTTTATACCAAAGATGGATTTATAAAACTGACCCGAGTCGTCTTAACGAGTTCGGTTACTCTGCCGAAATGGAACAACAAAGATTACGCGAGAAAAGCAAATCGCCCAAAGAAATCACCAACGGTGAGAACAATCAATCATCTTCGAAACCGGAACAACAAAAGAAGAAAGATTGAGTCTATAAAAATGATATTATTTGTAGTATTTTTAAATTGAACATTGTGGCTGTTTGATTCTAGTTACGATTGTTCCTATTAGTTCGTCTTTTGGGTCTTAAATGATAATGTTTTTTTTTTCTTCTTTAGTTTAAGTCTATTTAGTTTGTTATTTGAACGGTCTAATTTTACTATTTTCCCCTCGAGTTCAGAGCTGGTGAGTTATAACTTCGCGAAAAATTATTATTTAGAATGTTATTGCCCACCTTCAATCAATATCGCATTTAAGACCCAAAGTTTATTGTTAAACGTTTGTTTTCCATACGCTTAATGTTATATTTTGTTAATCTAATAGTTAATTTGATAAATGGGCAAGTTTTTGAGAAATATTTGCTCGACTTGGTCATCTCAGTCGAGTAGTTTATTTTTATACGAAGCAGATATATGAAAATCGTTTATAGTGCTGTTGACATCGACTGAATGGAATTTTTATAATTTGTTTTTCTCTCGTGTGCGATTATGATATCGTCCATTCACGATTACATCAACATCGCGAATAAAAGTACCCATCTTTTTAAAGTTAATACTATCGACATTCCAATCGATATATACCTAACCTACATATTAATTTAAACTTGGTGAAGTCTTTTTCTTATAAGTCTAAAATGCTTTGCGGTAAAAATAAATCGTCTTAAGTTGTTCAAATATGTGAAATAGCTTCATTTTATTTTCCCACATGTTTTATATTTTTTCATGTTTTACACGTAAAAATGAAAACATTTTACAACTTAATCAGTTTTACGATAACGTTAATAGCTACATTACGTATTTTCTTCGAATAAATAAATTCATTTTTTTTCAACACAATTTTTCATTTACTTGACCGATTTATCAGGTGAGAAAACGTTACCGATACGCAAGCAGGTCATTTTTTTCATTTTACAACCCTACACTTCGGCAACGGGCTTCTTCGGTCATAACTAAAAGTGAAAATAGATAACAATTCGATAAACTTGGAAGTATTATTGTATTAAATTTAATGCCATTTTTCTAAAACCAGAGTGTAAAAACAGAAACGTACTGATTGAAATTGAAGCGAAACTCAATACAATGCTAATAAATCAAATAGATTAAATTTAATTATGCTGAAAACAAAAACAATAAATAACAAAACAATAAGTTTTAAAAAAAAATTGAAATAACAAAAATGTAGTATTTACCTATTTGCAGTTTACAAAACAATATATAGAAGATAATCGATTTGATTTTCGTATCGAAACAATTTTTTGAAGAAGTTTCGTAAAGATAAACTCACTAAATGAAACGAAAGTTTTCGTGTTATTTTTTTTTTTCGCATCAAATTAACTATAAACATAAAATTATTTAACTCAACAGCGAACAAACATCATATAAAAAGTAGGTACATAATCGGTCGATTTCTAAAAAAAAAAAATCATAATAAATAAATAAACGAACCAAACGTAATAAAAAGAAGATACCGTTGAATAAGCGGAAGTAAAAATATTTCCGATCTGTAGTAATAATGATGAAGCCCTGCAAATAATTATCCAACACATTACCAACAAATTCATATCACAATAAGACATTTAAAAGAAGGAATAGCTCGTAATCGTCTTGGTCGGCAAAATTTTTACAAATACTCAGTAACGTAATATCATCTTCCTGATTTATCCAAAGATTCTAAAGACATGCCGGAAGAAGGCGAATCTGAAACGAAATTAAATCGTAATAATAATTAATGACGAAACTTCCATTTTCTAAGATGAGGGTGGAACATTTTTTAATGTTGAGTGAGAATGATTTTTCCCAAAAAGAAATAAAATATCATTTTGTCCAAAAATTGAAAATTTTCTAATTCCAAAAAAATTTAGAGATTTTTTCATATGAAAATTTAATAATTCCTTACTTAAATCAAAAAACAGAGAAATTTTTCACAAAAGAAATCTAGGATATTTTCATTTCCAAAAAATGAAATTAAAGATTTAGTCATTTAGGAAAAAGAAATGGAAAGATTTTTTCTCAAGAAAATAAAAATTTGATTTTTTTTTACCCCAAAAATTTGAGAAATGTTTTACTAAAAAAAAAAAAAAAAAATAGATATTTGTTCTTTCAAAAATTTGAGTATTTTTACCACAAAAATTTAAAGAAGGTAAGAAGGTTTTTTGTCCACAAAATTAAGATTTTGTTCTCAAAAAACATTGAGAGAACCTTTCTTCAAAAAGCTAAAAAAAATTTCCACCAAAATGATACCTTTTTCCTCTAAAAATTACAAAAATAAAATTACTCTAGAAATGTTGAGATTATTTTCATAGAAAAAATTCAAAACTTCTATCTCTAAAAAAAATTGGAAAATATAATTTTGAGTGTAGCTTGAGCACCCCAGCTACTGTCAAGCTCCGATGTAAAAACGAAGTCCATCATACCTATCGAACTTCTCGGTTGTCTAGGCCTGAAGTGCGACCTATGTCGACCACTAGGAGGTGGCGTTCTCCTACTGTAACCTGCCGAAATAGGAGGTTCAACGTTATGATTTCTACCAGAAGAGAATTTCATCAGAGGCGGTGGCGGACCGAACTCATCATCGGGTGAAAGAGGTGGTGGTGGAGATGGCGCTCGACGACCACCTAACGGAGGTAGTCGTTCATCTGGCGAGTAAATCGGTTCCGGTGGAAAGAAATCAGGCATATGACTAGGTAATGGGGAGGGCGGCGGTGGAATGAAGTCTGATGAAGATGGATAAGGTAACAATTCTGGCGACATAGAAGGATGGTAGAGGATAGGAGATACTCCTGAAATTTCTCCGTTTAAACCTGTAACATAAAATAAAATAAGTTATAGCAAAATACACGAACGGTATTCATTTTAGGATATACTCCAGCACTTGAACTCACCGCTATTATTTTTATCATCCCCTTTATGACTTATACTAGACATATTTGTTTCTAAAACTAGGATCTTATTACGTAAAATTGCCGCTTCTTGTTGACATTCTTTATATTTTCTATCAGCTTGCCTGAATTCGAACTGCGATCAAAACAGTGGCATTAATGCAACGACACGTCATTATCGCAAAGATAGATATATCATCAAATTAAATCGTTACCCAATGTTCTCTTGCTTTTTGCTCAGCATTGGCGACTTGTACTTTATAGCTAGCTTCTTGATCTTGAACTTCTTTTTGCAATGCTTCGTTTTGAATCCTTTAAAAAAATTGATCGATTAATACAAAAATATAAAATCACCTAGGGAATGAATTATTCGTCTTACTTCAAGTTGTTAATTTCTTCTCGCATCAAGGTTAATTTTTGACTGAGAGATTGATCTTTACTATCGCGTTCCAAACATAGTTTATCTTTAGCTTCTAGTTCCCTATAAACGAACAATATAATTCGAACAATTAAAATAATCTAACATTAAAATTTATTACCAAAGACAAGCATTACTTATGCAACTGTTCTTCTTTATCCTTAAAATATTGCGTTAGGACTTGTAATTTTGTAACAGCTTGATTCCTTTCTTTTTCACTATTTTCGAACGATTTCTTCAAATTATTCAGCTCTTTAGTAATATCTCCAACATGATCTGAATGAAATAAAAATAATTTAAAAAAATCTACACAGTTCTAATCGTCGAATGATGAAGGTAAATCATACCTTCCAACATTCTCCTAGCGTTCTTTTGTTCATTCAATTGACCGCTAAGCTCGTTATTCATCGCCTCCAATGTGGAAATTTGTATTTTTAATTGTACATCGTTCTTCGAGCTCGAAAAGCCATCTTGTTTATCGAGAAGAACACGCTGTAATTCTTGAACTTGGAATTCCGACCGTTTCAAGTTCATTTCGACGTCTTCCAACTTGGAACGCAATTCATAAATCTCCGATTTGTAATTACTTTCTAATACATTGCTATTTTCCAATTCCTGTTTTGATATTGAGAAGTGTTTCTCGAATCAAAAAATTTCATCAAATAGGTGGAATTTTACAACAATCAGTACCTTATCCAATTGCAACGTCAAGCTGCGATTTTTTTCAGACAGTTCTACGTTCTTTTTGGTTTGAGCGTTGCATTCTTTTTCCAATTTTTTGATGGCCGATTTATTCATCTCGTTGTCTACTTTCAAACATTGATTCTGAAACAAAAAAATGATAATTTAACGATATTTTCTTCAAAGTTGAAAAATTATTCATACGAATCGTCTCGTACTTCGGTAACAACGGCGTTGATTTCTTTTTTCAGGTCATCTATTTGATTTTCTTGATTTTCCGTAAGCGTTCTTAAAGTTTCCACTTCATCGAGGGCAACTTTGGATAGAGCTTGGGTTGCTAACGAGTTTTCTAGCAATTTGTGCATTTCTAAAGCAGAGTTCGATACGTTTTCCAATTCCTTTTCCAAGTATAATACTTTATCATCGAGTTCGACGATTCTTTTCTGTAAAATTCAGTAAAAATTAGATGTCTTAAATCGTACAACAGTAAAGACTAACAAAACGAACGAAAATTACTTTATATTGATTGATTTTATGCTCGTAAACTTCGGTGATTCTTTTAATATCGGCAACATTTTGTTTAGCTTCAGCCTATAGAAAATTTACAAATAAATAAATTACTCGATTTCAATTTTAAAAATCGATCAATTTGATCATGTTTACTTGGGAATCATTTTCATCTAATTTATTCTGTAAAGATTCAATTTCTTTCGTAGCAATTAACAGCTTATTCTCCAGCTGGTTAATTCTCGATATCAACAAACCAACTTTTCTATTTTTCTGTAATTTTTCAAAGATTTATAATTAGTGACGTTACAAGAAACGTCGATACTCGGATAGTTAAATTATACGTAGGTACTTACGTTGAAATAATTCATCAGCCACCATAGCAGAATCGTAGCTAAAAATACTGTCGTCAAAATACCAGATACGAAGGTAATTTGCTCCTTTTGGACAACGCCCTTAATAACAAAATCAAAATATAGAATTAATTCTTCGAAATAACACACAATATTCATTTTAAATTTTAGCCTACATTCGAACACTCTTCGTTAGGTTGCACTTTTGACTCTTATCACTGTCACGGTAATAAACTTTACACGTTGACGAAAACATATTTATGTTGAATAGGAATCTACTCAAGTGTGTAAATTTATTCGAATGTAAATTTTTCAAGAAAACTAAAGTAGATATTAGTAACGTACCAGTAAAGGTATTTCGACAATATTTTCGCTCTCGAAATTCTCAGCTTTATCCATATGACTATTTAGGCGGTCAGTGCCGCAAAATTGTTCTGTAAAAAAGAATACGTTAATTAAACAACTTGATAATGATTAATTTTCACGAAAAAATAATAATGGTTTTTCATAAAAGTGGATATCCTTGGGCAATCTCGTTTTACAACACTGTTTTCGTTCGTTTGAAACTTTCATTGATTATAAGAATACCTTAAGTGAATAGGAGTAATTTTTTCTAAAACGTTTAAATATTCCACTAAAAAAATCATGCGGTCATTAACATTGCATTTGACGTGTACCTTGGGAACATCTTTTCTAACATTTTAATTCCAATTCGTGAGTATTTGTTATTTCATTTTTAACTGTAATTTAAAATATTTTATAAACACGTTAAAATATTAGGTATATAGAAATAATTACCTGCAGAACAAACTTCGCCCTCCACAGCTTCTTTTTGAGAGGAAGATCCAAAGTCGAAAAAACTCCAAGACACCCTGCTTAAATCGGGCAAAAACGCTGCAAACGTTTCATAAACGGATTTCTCTTCCAAAGTTTCTGGTTCAGCGATAAATTCGCGCTCATTCTCGTTCACTTGTTTTCGAGATGTATGAATATAACCACTCAAACCTGGACTTTGATCAACACCCAAGGGTACCGACGCAGGTTCACTGGCTGGATCCACCTGCTCCGAACTCGTCTCCGGTTCTGATTCATCTATTTCTTGCGTAGAAACCTGATCACTTGTTTCAGCTACGTCAGGAGGTTGGTTTTCTGTCGCTGTTTTAGGGAAAAGAGATGGATACGGTTTTGGCTGGTGGTATTTATAAGGTTCTGAATACGTATACGATGGAGTTTCTTCTGCAACAGTTGACTCAGGAGTGACTAAGGCTGGCTCAGGCGGAATGGATTCGCTCGAGTTGGAAGTTTCCTCCGAAAAGTCAGGTATTGTAGTATCGATAGGCTGGGTAGTACTTTCGATATAAGGAGGTGGAGGAACTTCGTTAGGAACTGCTTTAGGAGTAACCAAATCTTGCGGTTGATTTACTTCAGTTAAATGCTCATTTTTGGCATCGCTCGAGACGGGAAGAAGTGTGTCGTTGGCCGTAGAATCAATTTCTTCGGAATTAACGTTCTCATTATCTGAATCTGTTGAAAGCGTTATTCCATCAGGAAGCGTTTCAGATGCTGTAGAATCGACTAACGGTTGTTTCAAATCAGGGAAGATTCGCATTTCAGGAGGCTCAGAAGGAGTTTGAACCTCAGAATCAGATGTGACATTAGCTCCATCTTTATTTTCAACTTCATTTGTAGCAGGTGGAACTGAATCTATTTTAGGACTATCTGAAGTTTGTGTGATAGTTGTATCGGAGTTATTGGGTACTTCTGATGTTGCAGAGTTACTTTGAGATGTATCACTGATATTAGGAAGTTGAGATCCGGGAGTTTCAACAACTTTTTCAGGAGAAGTAATATCATCGATTTTGCTACTTTCTGAGTTTGGTTGAAGGTTATCACTAAGGTTGTTTGGAGTTTCAGCCTTTGTTGAAGTATTCGGCGTGGTGTTATTCTCGACAGAGAAACCTTCCCTTGGAATATTTTTGAAGTCATCAGTCGAAGTATTAGAGTCTTTTTGGGCCTCGGTTATACTTAAATCCGCTTCTGGAGCGCTTAGAGTTTTATGAATTTGGGCATCATCCTTTACTATATTTGAAGAAGTAACCGAGATCTTTTCAACTATCTCACTGGCGTTTTCTTTTTCGAAACGTAATTCTTGAGTTACATTTTCAGATTCGTTGAGATTGATATTGGAGGAACTTTCGCTATTACTTTCCGAATTTCTGATAACATTTACAACTTCTGATTCATTGGCTTCCAATGAAGTATTTTTCGACTTCACCGAAACATTCAAATCTATGCTTTCATTTTGAATTTTTTCAACAGCTGCTTGAAGATTTTCCACAGATTCGTTTTCAGGATTGTTACTTTTTGTATCTATTTTCATTTCATTACTACTTGACGGCGCAGACGTGACTTGGTTCTCAATAGAGTCTTTTTTAACCGGAGGTTCCGACTTGGAAACCGAATTTTCATTTTCATGTGCGTTATTTTCAACTTTACTTAAAGTATTATCACCAACAGATGAGACAGAATCGTTGTGAATTTCTTCGACAGTTTGTAAATTTATGGTTGAGTTTATATCTTCAGCTGGAGTATTGATTACCGCTGGAACGCCCATTTCGTTACTTTTTTGTTCATCTTTAGCGGGATTAGGGGTTGAAGAAAGTATGGAATCGGGTTTCAGCACGGTGTTCACTGGAATGGTCAAATTGACAGTGATATTTGCTTCTCCTTTCTTCATTTCTCTAATGAAACGCGAGGGTAAGAAACCAGTTGAATCTTTGATCTGAAAATAAAAATTCCAATCATAATTTCTACCTAATTTTTACAATATAAAATCATTCGTACCTTCACTTTATATAAGTTGTTGGTGCTTATATCTTTAGGTTTAGCCAGGATTGTCCCTTTATCTCCTTTGTTGGCACGAATCTTTTCTTTTGAATCAGGAAGGTAATTTGTCGTGACAGAGAAATCATTGATTGATTCTACAAAATATTAGGAATGATTAGTGATTACTGATTATGTATATTTCAATTTTTAATTCTAAGCTTACACTTTAAGGACCAGATGGTGTTATACGGGATCATGAATCGAAAAATATGATCGTATACTGTTCTAAAATGCTTGAATGTCATAATTCTTACCTGAACATTCCTCATTTTTGCATAAAAACTCCTTTTCGACATCATTCTGACATGTAATCTGCAATAAAATTAGTAGAGCAGTTACGATAAAACACATTACCCGATGCACTTTAACAAACATGTTGAAATATGAACATTCTCCGTTGATGTTTCAGATCCTTCAAAACTACTCGCGATCAATTTCATTAAATTTGCTGCATAATTTAAAGTTTGACGAAAAAATGAAAGTTCTTAATCAGAGTGTGATTTTTCTATCATCAAAATTTTGGACACATACACATAATTATCATCCATAGTGCCGAGAAATCAAATATCATTTATTCACACAGTGCAACATGGGTTGGGCATACGGATAATATCGTAATGTTATATTCGAATTGATATTAGTACTTTTTCTTTAAAATTTAATAAATTTGGATTCTAAAACGGCAGAAATCCTTTAAAACGTAATAAATTGGTGAAAATCGAGTTAGATTTGAAAAATTTGTTCAGTTACCGATTGTGAATTTTATTGTGATAAACTTTATCACAGATAATTCAGTGAAACAGAATGCATAGAACGAAATAAGGGAGGAAAATGAGATAAAATTCCTAATTTCATCTGTGATTTTCTGTGAAAATCCAATCAAAATCGTGGACAAACAAAACATTTCCAATAAACATACGCGCAAAAACAAATCATGTTTAAAATTTCTCCTGTTGTGGAAGTACAGGGAGTATGATAAATTTTCTTCAAAAGATCTAATCGATCGTAAAGTTCTAATTTAGTGGACCATTTTGATTGTAAAAATTGAAGTGAATTTCTGATGCGGTTTTATAATTTGATTAAAATTATGCAACACTAACAACTAACAATGAGTAGAAAACGCGAAGCTGCTTCACCAGCTTTAATTTTATTCAGCAATGTCGAAGGCATACCCAAGCAATGTATCATTGATTCTCCAAAAGTTAGTTTATTTTTCATTAATAATTAATAGTCGGTATCGAAATTGACCGTACATTGATAATTCTATCTTGTTGAGCATAATTATGTATCACGAATACAACAGACTGGCTACCATAGATCAAATTCTCTAATTTTGTTTTTTTCCCTTCAGTTTCTTGTTGGACGAGGTACTGCAGCAAACTTTAGCATAGCACAACGGAATATTTCTCGAAAGGAATGCACCTTCTCACAAGATGCAATTACGGGAAAGTGGTCAATCGAATCACATGTAAGTCTTAGTTTTTAATGCGAAATATTATCGGAAGAAACTCAATTTTTCTTTTGTTTATATTCTTCACAGAGCCGAAAAGCGATTTGTGTTCAGGGCAAAACTCTCAAAGCGAACGATTCGATTACTTTGGAATGCGGCGATAAAATTAAATTTACAGCAGACATCATCTACGAATTTAAATGCTCTCCTAGTGAAGACGGGAAATGTTGTATGGATTTCAAGAAAGTCAGACTTTCTAACGACTTAGAAGAGTAAGCTTATCAACTTTCTTTACCTTTTAGCTTTCTTCACAGATTGAATCATTTGTCATTTCATTTTCAGGAGTAAAGACGAAGATGTTGCATCGATTTTAAACGTCAACAACGAAGAAGATGTAGCACTTGGTTCAGGTGTTGACGATTCAAACGTCAGTAACGAAGAAGACGTTGCCGTTGTTTCAAGTGTAAACTTGAACGTAAACAACGAAGAAGACGTTGCACTTGTTTCAGATGTAAACGATGTAGACGATGACGTTTTTTCGGTTCCAATTGTCAACAACCGAGAACCAAATGCCTCGCTTGACAATTCTTTAGTATTACCTAGTACTCTTCCAATTTCACAATTACCAGATTCTAATGAATTCAGAAATTCTCCCGAAGACTTCTCTTACTCGATCACGGAGGTTACTGAAGTTACTGATACGTGCAGTTACGCAGATTCGAAACCGACATCTCTACTCGGTGCTGATTCTGTGCCCGAGTACAGTAATCCTGAAATTAGGTAAGTTCGATTGTAACTTTGGCTCTATTTTTGTGTCATTCTGAGAATAAGTCTCAACCTTGTTTGCAGCTTGTCTGACAACATCAACGATTTAGAAACTCAAATTCAAAATTACGGAAATAATCACCAGTTTGATAGAGACGGGAAAACCTCGATCGATCAAGACTTGAAAGACGAATTGAATCGTGGACTCGAATATATTAGAAAATTGACCGAAATGAATTTCTCTTTCGAAACATATTTTTCTAATCCTCGTGATGTTGATGGACTAAACTCGATCAAAGAATTATGTTCCTATTTTCAAGTAGAAAGCTTCAAGTTCAACTGTCGAAATGAGAAAATGTTTTATAACAAACCAGATGCAAATCTTTATCGCATCATTTTAAACATGAATTCCATACTTAAGAATAAAACGCAATTGGTCATGGGGTTTTGGTCTCAATTTCTCGAATCAACTTCAAATAAAGAATCTGTCAAAGATTTCGAAAATACGCAAAACTTTGTCGATGACGTTTTTTCAGATTCTGTAAGTATGAGTTGAACTTCGAAGTAATCAATGCGTGAATATCATTTTTAATTTTTATCGTTTTCCGTTTCAGAAACATCAAAGTAGTTATAATCGCGAAGAACATGAAAAACTAGTTCGTGAGAAGAACGAATTACAAGCCGAGAACGAGAAGTATAAAGAAGTAAATCAAAGAATCAAAGATGTAAGTTTATTTTAAAACATATTTATCAGCTATACGATATACATATACATATATTGAAAACTTTTTTTGATCTTTAGAATGCGAGTTGGCAAGAGTCAAGAATCAAATTTCTGGAATTGAAAGTAAAAGAGAAAGAAAAACTAGAGATTGATCTTGAAAATGCGAAAGAGGTATGTTATTTCGTTTCAATCTTCTATCATTTTTACTTCTCTAACCTGTTCGTTTCTCACCACTTTTAGGAAATCGAACTATTGGAGAAACAGAATGCCGATCTGAAACGTAATTTAGCAAATCTCGAAATTATGGAATTGGAGTACAAGAACATTTTAGAAACGAACAAGTACCGTGAAGAAGATAAACGCGTACGTATTTAAAATTCAAAATTATTGTTACTTGGTAGTTGATTTCTACTAATGCATTCGTATGTTAACAGAATAAAGATGTTTTGCAACGTACCATCAACACGTTAGAGAGTCAATTAAAAGTTATTAAAGATGAAAATGCCCAGTTAGTGACCGATAAAACTTTATCGCAAGATGAAATCACTAAATTGAAAGAGGTATGGTTTGACTATTTAATCATTTTAAGATACAATTGAACTAATTTGACGTTTTATTCGCAGAAATGTAATGATTTGGAAGAAAAGGTGAAAGAAAAAATTATCGTCGCCACCAAGAGTGTTTCATCTTGTGGAGGTACGTCTACGTATAGATAGATTAAGCTGGGTACGGGGTTGAATCACTTTTTTAACTATTCGATATATTTCAGGTGACACCTCTTCAGGAGAAGATTACTGCTGTGATATGGTGAAGGAGGTTAAATCCAGTTTAATAGACTTAATCGAGAGAGAATTTCAATGCAGCATTTGCGGAGAAATGCTTGTAGAAGTACGTAAAATTTAATTCGTATAATATCTTGACAAAAGTATCATTCAGTACATGTAATTTAGCAATTTTAACAACTTCGTGAAATTATTTATTTATGTTTTTTTTTAACCTACATTTGCAGTCTACCGTTACCAACTGTAACCACGTCTTCTGCTCGTTTTGTTTGCAAGAATGGAAGAAAAAACAAAAGAAATGCCCATTCTGCCGAGCTGCACTCGTTAAAGAAGTTAGAGCCACCATAATAGACGATTATATCACAGGTTTTTTGAAAATAACATCCGATAAAATGCATTCCGAGCGAATGAGCGTTATTAATGATAGAAAAAGTAGGTACTTTTTTCCTTCAACCTACGTTACTTGTATTATTGAAAAGCAAATAATCCATCGTTTTCAATATTCCAGCCAAGAAGACACCAACAGCACCAGCAGCCAGAGGAAGAAACAGAAGGAACAGCAGGCAACCTGCTGCGTAAGTATCACAAATATTCGAATTGAACTATTTTTATTTCTCATCGTAATGTTAAATGAATGACGAGTTATTTATTTCATAGAATTGTTGATCTCAGCTGAATTTTGTTTAGTTGAAACCTTAATTTTTTTAACCACAGAAGACTGGATTAAAACGCGAACGATATTCGAAATTATTTCATCTTAAGGTTAATTGTCATAAAGATAAGGTTTTCCTTTTTTTTTTTTTTTTTTTTTTTTTTGTGCAATCATTTTTATAAAAATAATATTAAATATTTTAAAAA
>FIZV01039479.1:0-10014 GCA_900050545.1 Trionymus perrisii | reverse complement strand
ACAACCTTCTAAAAAATTTTATATTTTAAAAAAATTTAACAATTTCAGAAAATTTGGCTAGTTATCTTATGCAATAAAAGAGAACGATGTAATTGATATTGGTGGATTGAAGGTAGACTGAAGGGAATTTTAGTGTAAGCAGTAGACTTATAATTTTGTTAAATGCGTGTAATGAGAAAGTTAACAAGCTGGAACTAATGAAAATAATTTTTCTGATTCATTATTAGCCAGGTATACTCGTATCATTAATTAGGTACTACCTACTAAATTGAATTTTTTATTCTATAACCAAAAAATTGAGAACTCAATTCAAGATACTTACCTAAGTCTCAGATTTTGTGAAATTACATTCAAAGTACTTGTATCTAGATGGTGTGTAGCATAGTTTTTGTTAAAACTTGATATTTTTTGTAACTTTTTGAGAAACGTGATAATGGGAATCGTTTTGATTTTTTTCATTTTTTCATTAATAATGACTGCATGTCATGGATTTGGAGATGCTTGGGTTACAAAAAAGTAAACAATAAGAGATGATGAGAAAGAAGCATTTTTTTAAATTTTTTAATATTAAATTGTTATTTTGTATAGAGAACCCGGCTACTTCATACAATATTCTCAGTTATTCTGGTATTACTTTTGCACTTGCCCATCTTCTGCTAGTGCCGATGATTTAAAGACGGCAGTGTCGAATAATGATGGATATGGAAAGGCTGAGTACAGAATTCGTGGATCTAACTGCGGCTGCGTTAGATATTTTACACCAAGAGGTTCAGAAAACGCATGTGTAGGATGTATTACTAAGTAAGGAAGTGTTACAATATTCATTGCTATTTACCTAAAAGCATAAACAATATGTACAGCTTGCGCTTTTAACCCGACAAAAATTGCTTCAGTTATGAAATGAAATCACTAACATTGAGTGTGATTTGTACCTACGCAGGTATCCAAATGTCGGTGAAAACAAATACTTCTTTTTCCATACGTGCTATTGCAAGGGATGCGTGACCAAAGATATAAAGATGGCACTAGCTCATATGAGGACGTTGGAAAGCGAGGAAGAAGGTGCATTCAATGTTAAATGCGAAGGACACCCCGACCATTACTGCATTTGCGAAACCTATTCTGCACGAAAAGGATCAGAAATAGCGGGTTGTACTCGAGATCGCGGATGGTTCCCTTGTCCTAGTACGATTGAGGAGTACGATGCTTACTACAAGTCGCAAATTAATATTTACTACAATGATAACCTACAAAATTCAAATCCCGAAATGAAACCAGAACTATCCCGCCGACGACGGTGATGGTGACAGTTACCTATAGATTTTTTTCAAACATTCTCTTTGATATAAATGCTTATCAATAAAGTGATTCGTATTATAATCATTTTTGACATTTTCATATCTTTGCTTTGGCACACAATGGAAAAAAGTGTTAAGTAACAAAAAACCGTCACGCTGACTTTTTTAGATATTTCGTTCTACTTTCTGAAACATGGATAAATTTTTAAAAATTTGAATGACTTCTAGATATTTTGTCCGACATAGTGAAATTTAAAATTTAAATCACTTTTAGATACTTTATCAAACTTTCAGATGTTTTATGAGACATTGAAACATAAATTTTTTTGATTTGAATGATTTTTAGACATTTTGTCATACATGACATGAAATCCTCTCCCAATGTTGCAGACTGATCTATTAAATTATAAAAGTATTGATGATGGCTGAAAAATTTTAAAGTTTCCTTCAATCTTCTCAAATCTACATTTTTCTGAGGTACCTAATGGTGTTTTATTTGTAAAAACGTAGTATTTGATAAAATTAATTTTTTTTTTTTGTAAGGTACCTACCTACTTGAATTTATTTATTTATTTTTTACTTTGAAAATAATATTACCTATTGGTGCATAACTAAGAAAAGTAATTTTTAGGGTTTTGCTGCGCAGGCAGCATAAACCCTATCGCAACCGCGATTTTTATTTTTTATTTTGTTGCATTACCCAATCAGCAAACAGTATTTATTCGTACCAGATGCGAGATTGCTATAGTTTAGTAGGAAAATGAATAGGTACATACAAACGACTTTTTTAACGAAATGCTTAGCAAAATCAACAACGCTCGAACGCTCGAAGATGGGCTTTTCACTTGCGAATACGAATACAAGTTGAGCGTCGCCAATACCACGGATTTATGTTCGATGACTTCTCCAATTCGCAATCTCGAAGGCACTGGAAGCGCTTCTTTTATTTTTGTCTTTTATCCAGTCCCTTCTCATCAATTTGGAAAACAAAATTTCTTTAGAAAAGAAAAGCTTTCAATTTTTTCCAGAAGGAAAAGTTATTCAAATCTTGAGAAGAAAATAATTTCTAACAAGCAATGAGCTATACGCTCATTGTAATAGGGTTTCGCTTTTGCTTCAATTTTTGTTATGTTACTCGTATGTCTAGTTTCTAGTTTATTGCGGATTATCATAATACTAAAACCAATACCAAAAAAAATTTATGTTTTTTCTCAAAAAGTTGACATTTTTCAAAATTTTTGTTAAAAAAAAAAAAAAAAATTGAAAGACTTTTTTCCAAATCATCCGATCAAAATTTTTTTATCTTTGCTCCATAATAACTTGGATATTTTTTTCAAAAAATTGAGAAATCTTATCTTTTCAATTTTGTAAAACAGGATAAATTTTTATAGTACATACTAAGATTTAGAATTCAGAATTTTTTTTTTCTTCAAAAAAATTTGAGATTTTTTGCTTCAAGGATTTTAGAAATATTGCTTTTCAAAAAATTTAGAAATTTTTAGGTAGCCATGCATGTTTTTACAAATTCAAGAAAATTGAAAAAAAAAATCGATTACTACAAAACCACGAGGTAAATACTGACTTTTTTTATTACCTGAAAATTCAAATTTTTTTGTACAGAAATTGAGATTTTTTGCTTCAAGGATACATGAGAAATATTTTTATTCCAAAAGAACAATTTATTTACCTACTTCGAGAGTTATTTCAAATTTTCTACCTATAGGTGTATCAATTCATTATTTTTATGTTTAACATTTTACTTGAAAATCATTCAAGTACACAGTAACCTATTTCGAATTTTATTTCGTTTTTTAAAAGCTACAGCTAGCGAATTAATTACGAAAACTAATTAATACCAATGTGTTACTTATGAAGGAATTCACCTTTCAGTTCTACTCTTATTACTTGCACGAAGTATTGCAAAGCGCCTTTTGAAAACCAATTCGAAGTCAAGATAATTTCTTCGTGTTTTAGAAATGATTTCAATTTTTACATTCTTCATTTTTTCTTTAATTACTAGTTCCCAATCGTAAGTATATCTATGATCATATAATTATGCTCCCAGCATATCGTACTGAATATTATTGGCAAGATTTTTTAAAAATAAACTTTTTTTTACAGCCAGGTCACCCACGGGAACAAAACCGCCAGATCCCATTTATTCCGATATGTTTGCAGGTGTTCAAAAAATACATGCAGTGACAACGACGTCGAAAGAATAGTAAAAAACTATTTGCGACCTGAAGGAGTACCATATCCAATTAAAAAAACTTGCAATGCAAAAGATCCTATTACACATGCCACCGGAATATGTGAGTGTGACATAGAAAGGATAGAGCGAGGAACACCTAAGGCAGGTTGCAATTGTAAAGTAGCGAAATGATCCTAGTATCGAATAGAAAAATTGAAAATTATCTAAGCTAAAATTTATGTAGATATCTCTTCAACTATTGGCTCTAAACACTGAACCGAGTAGGTATAAAATAAATTCAAGTAATGTGATATTTTGGAAATTTCAACGTCATATTTTTTTAATAGTTATTGTAGGTAGATATAAAAATAAAAGTAATGTATATCACAATTTGTTACGTTGAATATGTGTACCTATATTCATTTCGCTTCACTTCAAATTTTGTCAACACGCAAATTTTCAAATTTGCTCCAATTAAAATTTTCAAAATTTTACCTAAAAATCATTTTTGCTTTTTAGTTTTAGAAGAAAATTTTTGTAAATCAGACAACTTTTTTAAAGACAAATTTTCAATTTTTGTTCTAAATTGAATATTTTTAAATTTTCCAAAAGGAGAATTTTCGGTACGCATAGGTATGTATTTTTTAAAGAAATTCGTTTTTTTCTGAGTTCGATTGAAAAAAAAAAAACTTCTCTTTTTTTTCAAGTTTTGAAATATTATTTTGTCACGGAGAAAAATTTCAAAATTCGCACCAATTAAACTTTTACAAAATTTTGTAAAAAAAAAATTATTTTTCGGTGAGTTTTTTTTAAGCACATTTTTCTTGAAAAGGAAATTTTTCATTCAATTCCAAACAGAGCACCCAGGTAAAGAGTACCAATCGTTCCATGATGCCACTTAATGAAAATGAGTTGAAGAAAATAAAAAATTGAGAATTAATTCTCATGAAAAGGTCCAACTAAAATGCAGTTTGGAGAAACATAGAACAGAGGGAATTATTTTCTATTAAAATGGAACAAATTTAAGGAGTGAGATAAAAAAATAAAAATAAATAGTGGCTACCCTGATTTATACTTTTTTTGTTTGAAACCTCACACTGGTAGATAATTTGTTCCTATAACGAAGTAATGACTTTTTAAAAAATCGATGAAGGAGGCTAAAAAGAGAGGAAGAGGAGGCACCTAGTAAGTAATTAGCCTGCATAATTGAAAAGTTTATATGCTGGAACCAATTAAAATGACTTTTCTGATTAATTATTACGTAGGTGGATGTATATTAATTTTAAAATTTGAATTAATTTTTTTTTATTTCGCAACCAAAAAATTAATACAAGTTCGAATAAATAAAAATACCTAGGTACGCGTTTCATGTTTTACAAAATAACACAGGTACACTTCGGTAATTTTAAAAAGCGCGTATTCTCTGTTGAATTTCATAATTTTTTCAACTGCTCAAAAAAATGAGTAACTAATGGAGAACGTTTTCAATTTTTTAATTTTTTCAATATTTATTACTACATGTCGTGGATTTTCGAACGATGTTTTCGAAAGGTAAACAAAAAAAGACTTCGAATTGCTTCAATTTTCAATGTTAATTTTCATTTTGTGCAGCGACGACAGCCACTTTGTAAAACGCTCTCATGTTTTGTGGTACTACAATTGCACTTGCCCACCTCAAGCCAATGAGGTGGAGTTACAGAGGATAGCGGAGAATAACGACGGTTACGGGAAACCTGATTATAGGGATGATAGCACCAACTGTGGTTGCACTAGATATTGGGCAAACATGGGCTCAAAGGAGGCATGCGAAGGATGTATTATTAAGTAAGAAAACCCTACTATTCTACGACTCAAGTTTCTAAGTAGTTCGTACAATGTGAACAATTTTTTAGCTTACAACTACATAATAGTTATGTCGTGACTCCTGACTCGTGAAATTAAATCACCTAGTAAAGGTAGTTTGTATGCAGGTATCCAAATTACGGCGAAAACAACTTTTTTTTTGTTAATTCGTGCTATTGCATCGGATGTTCGCCAAGTGAAGCCCAGTCAGCAATGGACGAGATGATGCAGAGAGAAGACGGCCCTGATGATTTTTATTATGGATGCCATTCATCTGAAATCCGAGAAAGTTATTGCATGTGTGTCACGTACTCCGCACGAAGAGGAACCGAACTAGCAGGCTGTACAAAAGACTTAGGATGGTATCCTTGTCCTTACACTTTCCGCGATTACGAAATGTACGATTGGGTTCAAAATATGCCATCGGAATATCCGTTAGAAATGGATAGAGACATATTCCGCCGCTAATAAATACTTATATTAAGGCTGTGTTTTGTTGAGCCAATTATAAAATAAATAGATAGATGAGTATATGTGCGAGTAATTCAAGTTTACATTTGTACAATTCTTTCAAACCATAGGTAAATACTAAAACAAAACTCACGAGTAAGACTAATACAATAGTAGGTACATAATGCATTCAAATATTAGATCGTTACCGTTACCTGAGTATTAAGTCTATCTATTCACTTGCCCACAAGGGTACGTCGCGCCGTATGTTTATGCACACCAGATCACCAGAAGTAGAAGATAACTTTAAACACAATTGCTATTACTCAAAATAAAATGAACTTTCATAATAATTGTTTAACCTCACTGGTTAGTGCGAACTATTTGGTTAAGCTTGTCTAAAAAAAAATTATAAATTGATGGGCATCTTATCAGCTAAAGCCACTTTATGTAATAACTATGTTGTATGTCACTAATAAAGTACACAATACACGCCAACACACTTTACGATTATGGTCAAACGACTTTGAATAAAATTCAATTACAATTCGTTATCACATCTGATCACATCACCCAAACATCACCAACACTCCAACACCAACAGAACAGCTATACTGATAAAGAGATTCGCCGATATTGTTGTTGTTGTTGTTTATCGTTGTCGGTTCTTTAGCTAGTTTAGTGGAGAAATATGGAACAAACTTCATTATTTAATTTACTCATTATCCTTATCTTTAAAAATGATTTAAATTTTCTAAGCAGTGGTGTATGTAGTTCGCAACTTCGCAAGCTACTAAAATCATGTTGCCGTTAGTAAGCTAGATACGCGTAGTTTCAAGAAAAACATGAACACAACTGAAATTTAGGCACGTAAATACACATCGGAACAGAACTGGAACTTAGATTACTCAGTGAGTACTTTTTTACTTTTTCTAATGATAAGTGTTTTTGATTTGTAGAGTAGGTATCTATCTACTTAGGTAGCGAATTCCGGACTGAAACGGAAATATTCCTTCTAATTCCGAATTCAACAAAAAATTAGTTGAAATTTGGAGCTAAAAGTGTTTCCTATTATGTCTATTACTGTTACAAGGCTGTATTTGAACAAATTTTACAAATCTAATACGTTATACAAGTAAATAACCATAGCTATTTTATGGGAATGTTGTATCCACATCCTTTGCAAGCTGCTCCTGAACTTTTTACCAGTTTTTTCCAGCGACAAGGACATTTACTTTTTGTTCCATTGTAAGTACATGTGGCCTCGAAGCTATTACCAATGCGTGAAGGAAGACGTGAGTTTTCATTTAATATTTGACTTTTCATATCGGCTTTGGGGCAATCGTCGGTACACTCGCATTCATATGTCCACAATGCACTTCTTAATTCAAAATCGAATTCAATTTGTTCTTTACCTTCGCTAAAGTTGACAGATTATTCATATTTAATGGGGTGGGGTCTATTACCTATATTATACAGATAGATGTTATGTTACTAAATATTGTATCTACTCGTACGTTATCTTACCCTTGGTAAACGACTTTAGCGTTCAAAAATTTCAAGTCTAAATAAGACAGCAAAATTATGGTGGTTAATACAAGCATGAAAAATTTCTCCATTCCAAACCGCGCACAAAAAATACCCATTACATATTTTATTTAAAAATTTTCCAAAAGTGATTTCGAATCACATACAGAATATATTATGTATACTTACAAATGTCTCGCAAAGCTATTTCAGGGCCGAAAATTAATTACACAGCATTACAAAACTCTCGTTATTACCGGAGTACTTGTATGTAATCGTATTAAGTCTATTAATTTCAAATTGAGTTTTAAAGTTGGATTAAGTAAGTCCATATCGAACTTTGAATTCGATGTACTTAATATAACCGAAGCATCCATGTATCTATTTAGATGATTTTTTTTTTTTAACTACTTTTCAACGTTATTATTGCAAGTTTGAAATCCATATTGTTCATGAAAACGTTGGTGACTATCGTAGATGAAAAATTTTAGATTAAATTCATGAAATAAATTAAAAATAATAGAAGTTGTAATATAGAATCCGAAATTATAAAAAAAAAAAAAACACTGGTTTCTTATCTTAATCTGGTATACGAACATTCATTTTTGAATTAAAAACAACGTTAAATCGTTCGAAAACTCGCATTTACTACTACTAAAACAAATTCGCAAGTGGTAAATATAAGTACATCTTATAAACATTGTATACAAAAGTAGGTACAGTATAAAAATACGTAGGTACGTAACGTATGTACAAAGAAACAGGTACATGTAAAATTTTAAATTTACAACAGAAAACAAAGAAAAATTATAATTTTTTTACAGCCATGGTCCTAATTCTTTTTCGAGTATCGATGCTGCGTCATTTCGTCCCATTATTCGAAATATATTGAGTAATTCAGTTATGGCAGTTGGTTCTCGATGTCTCGCTTCCCAAATATCTAATATATGGTCCGTGGGACTTGGTTTGGTAGCGAAGTAATTGATATATCTAAAAGAAGAAGGTTATTTTTCAATTTTTCGTTAAATACAATACGATGCGGAAAAAGTAGTAAATTTGTTCATTATTATGGCTTACCTGTCTATATTTAATTTTTGGGCAAGCATTCTCCAATCGTTACATCTAGCATTTGGAGGATCTAAGCATTGGCACAATTGTTTTCTCAGTGGCTTACTAAATCTATAATGTGAAAAGATACGTTGAAAGACATCGTCTCAGTGTATCTGTATCATAAGGAATATTTACCTAAATGGTAATTGATCGCATGTTGTTACACTTGATCCACAGCCGCTACTACTAGTCACTGTTCTAGTTGGTCTACTAGTTACACTCAATACCGGACTATTAGGAACCTAAAAAAAAAGATTAAATCAAGTTAATAACGTCGTACACGTCGTACAAGTATTGTCGTTTAAAACTGCATTTTTATTTTTTATTTTTTTTTATTCTAAATTTCCAAGTTGAAAAAAGTTTATTTTCAAGTTAAGATGTGTTCTATATTTTGTAATAAATATTCTCAATTACCAACGACGAAGACGATGAAGAAGAATCACTTAAAACGTCTGCATTCACCCTAAACATTTGTCTATGAGTTTGACAGCCTTTTTGTAAAGCTAATATTCTAAATGCGACTAAACTGGCATTTCTATCTATTCTCTCTAGAGTGAATGAACAGTGTAGATTATTCTGCGTTGAATTCCATATATGATGAAATGGTATTTCCTGTAAAAGTTGAAAACGAATACGGGTTAATGTCATTCCATTAATACCTTATGCTGTCGCAGTTGAGTGGTAAATTTTTCATAAACTTACTTGATAATCTGATTGAGGTTTACATCTCCAACCGTAAGATACGTCTTCAATATTTAGGCAAAGGTTCGCTCCGCCATCTTGAAATAGTAGACCTTTTGGTTTATCTACCAGGATACCACCTAGTTTGCGTTCAGTTTGTATTACTCCCTAAAAAAAAAAAAAAAAAAAAAAATTATTTACATGTAGGTATTAAAAAAAAAGAATTTAGAACTTTGTAAACTATTGTCCGGTTTTAGAATTGATTAAAATGTGAATTAAATAGGTAGAGTACTTAATTTATTATGAAAACATTACGATTTAAAAAAAAATGTTTTGTATGAGTTAAAAAGTGTATAAATCTTGTACGAGTACTTCCAATCGATTTTAAAGTTAAAAAAAAATTAACAAATCATGCAATGTTTACCTACATTTTTTTTGTTTTGTTCAAGTACAATATTTAGATCTCAACTGTATTATTCAGGCAAATAATGAAAAGGTGCAACGCTAGAAAACTCCGGAAATGTAGGTAAAAGTTGAATACACACGCACTACACACCACCTATTTAAATAAACTTTTTTGGGGATAAAAAATTCATAATTTTTTTCGAAAAAAGTGAAAAAATCTGAATTTTTAGTAGAAATTTTTTTTTTTTTTGATAACTTGAGGTAACTTTTTTACTAGGTACCTTTTAATTTTTTTAAGAACAAAAAATTATTATTTTTTTGTACTATTTTTTTTGAAGTCAACATAAAAAAAACAAATTTTTTGAGAAAAAAATATTATTTTCAATTTTCAATTTTTTTTTTTGAATCTACCTGCCTATAAATTTTTTTTGAATTTTCTTTAAATAATTTCTTTTAATTGTTTTAATTTTTAGCAGAAAAAAAACACGTTTATTATTATTATTATTTTCT
>FIZV01039367.1:0-21885 GCA_900050545.1 Trionymus perrisii | reverse complement strand
TTTAAATCTGAAACTTTTCCTCCAAATGCCCCTATCAGGGCTATCTACCACCAAACTTTCGACCGGATCCGTCCAGTACCGGCTCCGGAAAAGGGAGATTTAGGGGGCACCCCACACATACATACATGTATATTTATCTAAGTATACTTATAAATATCGGACATTTGCTAATTGGAGTCTAATGCTCACATCTCATCCAAATTTACCACTCCCGCCCCTCAAATCACCTTCTTTCCACTTTTCGAACGACCGCAACAGGGGTGTTGCTCACCGCTAAAAATGAAGCAGACTTAACCTAATTTGACCAAAAAAGCAGGAGTTTTGCAGAATTTGCGGGAGTCTTAGACAGTCTGGTACAACTCTGGGCATGCTTTGTGAATGCAAAAATGAAAAAACAAAACAAAAAGTTACTAATGTTTATACACGTGATACGTATTACGCGTCATTAGCTGATTTTCCAACCTTAAGTATTTTTAAAATAAGTACTCAATGTGAAAAAATAGCCTTCTTCTTTACTCGCTATCTGAACCTATTCACTAAATTACGTTTTGTACCTTCGACTGAAAACGCCAACAAAAAAGTTTCAAATCTTCGAAAATTTTTCACCAAGAACTTATTTGAATTGAAAATGTTGACAACAAAAAATAAAAATACAATCGTGACAAATTATCGTCACCGTAACACAAGTTTTTCCAACTTATGTACTTGGTGTATCGGTAGAAAAAAAATCTAAAATGAACGTAAAGACGAAAATGACTACCCTTCACCCTCAACCCATCTTTTAATGACAATCGTAAAAAATAACGATAAATGTTTCACATTCACTGTACTTCCTACTTGCGAGATGAAAGGCGAAAAAATGGGTTCTACAGAAAAGACTGATCAAAAAGGAAAAGATGACAAATGATGAAACATGAATGAATCTGATGACGTATAGAACCGAGAAAAAATAAATTTAATACGAATACTGTCACATATGAAAATTGCATGAAAATTATAGTCTACAAAAAGTACCTAATGTCGAATCAGACGAAGATTTGATGAGTCAGAAAACTGACTTTGATTTTCAATTTTCGTAGAAATTCGTTGATTTCCTCATCTCGATTTACATGCAATTTTAATATGTAACATTATTGATAGTAGAATCCGTTTTGATAGAAATTTTATAGAAAATATTATGATACGAATTGTGTACATATGTATAATAATACATATTTTCTCGATAATTTCTGAGTCAGCTAACTTTTCTACCAGTAAAACGTAAAAACCCATCGTAGATAAGCAGAACATAAGTGTAGCCAGATTATTCAGAATCTTTTTTCGAGTTTTTCAATATTTCAAGGTTTTTGAATGTTTAACATGAAATTTAAAAGTATAAAAAATCAATAAAAATGCATGCTAACATTCAAAACAACAAATCAAACAATTGATTTATGAATTCCTGTAAAAAAATTATGCTTTTGCATGATTTCAACATTGACATGAAAGGATTGATGAGTTGTTACCTTGCGATGAATGAAAAATAATCAAAAAAATTAGTCCTTTTCGACTCACTTCGACAAAAAATACTTCCCAATACATGAATCAAAATGCACACATATAATCAAATTCGTAGACTCACTTTCATCGGTTTGTGGTGCAGAAAGAATTGCACTGTGTTTTTTCTTTACTTCTTCCACATTCGTCTGTATTCTATCTATCATCTCCCGAATCTCCTCAACCTGTAAGGATGGCAAGTTTGTATAAAAATTCGATCGTAAATACAAAAATTATTCAAATGATATGCATTTACCTCCGCAAAAAATTCATCGATGGATCCATCTCGAGGCTCCACCATGACAGCAACATCATCTGGGACGTCATCGTCGTCACTTTGAGCCTGGAATAAAACAATGTATAGATAATTTATCACTTGAAAAAACTAATTAAATGAGTGAATGGTTTCATTTTAAGTAATCAAATTTCTATTCCCATAGTTCACGCATGAAAAAATTGAACTGAGTAAGTAGTTTATAAAACTTAACAAAATAGTATAATAAAAATGATCAGCTCTCGTCTGACGTCACTTTAATAGGTATTATAACACCAAAACTGACAACAGTTTGATTTCAAATGAACATATTTTTAATATTTTTAATCCCCTCATCGGCTAGAAAATATGTATAGAAAATTGCATATTTCAAACTGACTATTTATGTTGTAATTTGGATATGCTTCGAAATGATCAGAATTTATGTTGATTTATTTCAAAAAACGATTCTAAAGTTACTTTAATGCATAGAAGTTGGTATGTTTATGGAATCATTGAAAATTTGAATTTAGACAGGTAGTTTAGAAATGCATAATATTTAGTAATTTTATGATATGCAAAGATGGAAAAAAAAAACTATGAATTACGAACGACGCGACGGTAGTTCAAAGTGATAAGGCCGAAATAGTACAATGATTTCGATAAGTTGGTAATTTTTACCACGAAATCATTAAATTGTAATAATTATAATACAAAAAGGGTTAGAAAAAATGTTTAATTAATCGTGCGACTGTAATTAGGTATACGTTTCAACTGATATTTCTCTTGATGCACTGAAATACTATAAATAATAACCATACACCTTTTTTACAAGCTCTTTTCTCGTAGCCAACACGTATACGTAATCGAAATATTTAATAATTTTGTTCAACGAACAAAAGTCTAGGAATTTTTGTTATATCGAATATTTCTGACAATTTTTTCATAAAATCAGGTCCACGTCACTGAAAAAAAATTTCAACCAAGTTTTGGGCTTACTCTCACTTATGTACGCCTTGAGAATGAGAAAATAAGATTTCTTAAAAATAAAAACCATTCACGATTATGACAAAAATATTAATCGAATCACCGTTTGAAAATAATGAATTGCTCTACGACGCTTAAACATACTTAAAATTAAATTACACTCCGCAAAGCATGATACTACTGTTCTGATGAAATAGACAAAATAAAAAATTGCAATACTCCATAAGCCATACTGAGATAAGATAAAATAAAAGTGCTCTTCAGTCCTTTCGGCTTACTAATATAAATATTTTGTAACTTAGCTAGAAGTAACTGATGAGTAATCGCTGACTTATGTAGTCTGATGCATAGTACTATTTCAATTCTTCGTAGTCGGAATGGATTTTAGCTGTAGTACCTCGAAAATTGTGTATCTACAAATGTAGCAAGATTAACGTTGATCATACCCAGTGTAGGTCACTGAATTTGAAAAGTTTTGAAAGTAAGAGTACTGATATCGTATCGATATGAAATATGTACGGTATCCTTAATCGGGTAATTCGAAAGCACACTTTCAGAGTTGGTAAATCAGAAACTTGCTTTTTCATAAATCCAAACGGCAAGTAGCACAGAACAGATTGTAAGAATCTAATGAGCTGCCACTGCTGTGTTTTTGCTGTTTAACCACTGACAAATTTACAAAGTAAGTAAACTTTCCACTATAATAATAGTTTAAAATACGATCATAAACCCAGCTATGCTTGATTTTACAACAGAAGCTTCCACTCAATGACATTATGCATCAAGATATCAGTAGTATCGTTTGCATTGCTCAGTGAACGTTTACTAGCTTATTTGAGGAGAAGCAAAATCATTTGAAGGATAATTACCGCTTTCAACGCTGGTAACCTATCTTTAGTCATTTTGAAAACACCGTAAATATTACAGCGATAGCGAAAAAATCAAACACACTTCATTTCACACGCGAAACACGACAAACAACATCGGATCACAGCGTACACATTAAAATTTGGTACTTCTTGGGACAAAATTCTAACAAAATCAATACCGAACAAACCCTGTAAAAGTATGAACGTAGAGATTTGCGCTTGTGCAGATTTGTTTCCTAATCTTAGATAGAAGAGTAAAGAGAATGAACCGCCCATCAAATGTAGCAAAAAACTTTTTAGAAGTATTTTACCACAATCAAATGTCTACCTTTTGAAACTTGACAAGAAATTCAACTCTTCGAAATTAAATTAGGCACAAATCTCAACATAATTAATTTTTTTTAGATATGTAAGTATATTTAGTTGATGACTTAATGGAATTATTAATAACATATTAACTAAAATATTAACACATTGTAAAACCCACAGCGGTATTAAACTAGTTCACTATCAACGCGAAGTCTTCAACTGATATCAGTGAGGGTGAGATGAGTCTTAAGTGAGTCGGCCCTAGTTGAGTCACAGTCATGAGTGAAGTGAATTGTGAATGCGGAACCTGCAACAACTGCAGCTGCAGAAGCAGAACAGATCACGTGGACTAATGTCAATGTGGACAGAATGTTGGTCAAGCCAAAGTCTTCTACTCGGTTGGTGTGCGGTATAAGTAAGGGTAATTCATCTATTGATAGTAAGTTGTTAGTTTAGTTGTTCAGTTGTTGATACTCAGAATTTCAGACATTACATTTTCAGCTGAAAAAAAATTACGAAGAAAAAATGAAGAAGAAAGACACAAAAAGAAAATTCAGAAAATTGTAAGTATTAAGTAAAAACTTAAAAAGTGATTTGATATTAAATTATTAATAATTAATTATGAATTTAAGAAAATTAATTATGAATTAATTTGAAATTGAATTTTGAATAAATAGGATCAAAAAAATCCAAGACTTCAAGAGTGATCGAGAGTGATCAATCAATAAATGATTATTCAAATTACGACAGTAATAACATAAAATACTACGGTTAAAACTCGTATCTTGTTATTTTATTGGAAATTTCTTTGAAATAATGAATAAAATTTCTCACGAGTCGAAGTATTCTGAAATATTGCGGTAGTAAATTATGCGGTGATGGTGAGGCATCGGTGAGGTGATGTCGAGCTCGAAGAACAGCGATTTTCGTTTCCTCCTCAACCGATCTGTTGGAAACCAAAAACCAACAAATGAACAAAACCAGTTGGAAACGTACGGATTTCGGATTAATTATCATAGTGTAATTTTATTTGATTAACCGGTGTTAAATTTAAATGTTTTTGGTGAAATTTGTGTAATTAGTTGTAGTTGTTTGACATTAGGTGAGATTCAAATGATGAATTATTCGATTATGAATCAAAATTAATTTTTTGGGTGTAATATTTTGCTACCAAAATCAAGTTTGACGTTGCTCAATTTTCTATGACAACGTACTGTCTTCATGGCGGGAATATTCTGCAATGCTTCAGTTTTATCACTACTTCAAATTACATCTTATAACATGTCTGAAATAAAAGTTCTATTATTCATACTTGACTATCGTTTATTCGGTGTTCAAGTAACATTTCTAATTTAATATTTGTTCACGAACGTTGTAAGAATTGTAAGATTATCAGCGATTAGACCATCATTTTATAATAAACTATCTTTGTTTCATTTCAGATACAAGGTGTATTCAGTAATAAACTACGATGGGTGACGATATGCCTACATTCAAATGCGTGCTCGTTGGAGATGGAGGCACAGGAAAAACAACTTTCGTTAAAAGACATTTAACGGGTGAATTTGAAAAGCGGTACGTAGCTACGTTGGGCGTAGAAGTACATCCGTTGGTGTTTCACACTAATCGTGGCGCAATTCGTTTCAACGTTTGGGATACCGCAGGTCAAGAAAAATTTGGTGGACTTCGAGACGGATATTACATTCAAGTTAGTAAATATTTTCATCATTCAATGCCTAATATTGTAAGTTTCTTGCAAGAAATTAATTTTTGCCTATTTTATGATAAGGCCTAAGTATATTCTTTGGCCAAGATGAATATCAAATGGTATCTTGCACCGATGGAATCATCAAATTAATTAACGACTTCATTTTCCAGGGCCAATGTGCTATTGTTATGTTCGATGTGACTAGTCGTGTAACTTATAAAAATGTTCCTAATTGGCATCGAGATCTGGTTCGTGTATGCGAAAATATTCCAATCGTACTGTGTGGTAATAAAGTTGACATTAAAGATCGTAAAGTAAAAGCTAAAACGATCGTATTCCATAGAAAAAAAAATTTACAAGTAAAGAATTTCAACTTGCCTATATTAAAGTGTTTTTGGATAAGAAATCAAATAATAAATTAATTTCAGTATTACGACATTAGTGCCAAGTCCAATTACAACTTTGAAAAACCGTTTTTGTGGTTAGCTCGTAAATTAATAGGCGACCCGAACTTGGAATTCGTCGCTATGCCTGCATTAGTTCCTCCAGAGATTACGATGGACCCTACCTGGCAAACTCAAATTGAAAAGGATTTAAAAGTAAGACTTTCTTTCTTACATATTTGCATTTTGTAGTTGCGACAGCAAGTAAAATATCCTTTACTTTCAGGAAGCGCAAGATACGGCTTTACCTGAAGATGATGAAGATTTGTGATGAGATGCTTCTTCATCGAGTTGATGAATGAACAATTTTGTTATAATTTTTTATAGTAGTTTTCGGTTTTTTTCTATTTTACTTATTAAGGGAATTTCCGTCAATGATTTGTGAATTCTATTTCAGAGCAGTTTCGAGTAAAAGTTTTTCATAATTTTTTTTTTATCATCTGTAATCACTTTGTTTTAAGAAGTTAAGCGAGGTAAAATCTTGTAAAAAGAGCGAAATCTGTTTTACGTACATTCCTAAATTTTTTTAGCGAAATAGACACCAGTGGTATTTCGTAACGAAGGTGATTATTTGGAAATTCCGTATCTTAGATCAGTTCTCGATTTTTTTTTGTTTTGTTTATTGCGATTTGTTGTACCATAAAATATTTTTCAACGTTTTAAATTGTTATTTCGTTTGGATATTCACGTAACTTTCTGTGCATAGTACTTTTTTCTAGTACACGGTATGTTACTATTTCATAAAATACCTATAAATAATGTACATTTCCAATGTCTCCGAAATTAGTGATAAGAATATTCTAATTTTATTTATTTATAAAAATTTGTCTACGTAAGTATTGTAGTTGAATTTAATATGAGATTTGAGACTTGAATACTTACAGTTTTTTGAACGAAGCGTTCTCATTATTTTACTTGATACTATTTTGAGGAGAAAATGTACCTTTAAATTCTTAATAAATTATTTTAAAATACATTCGGTTTTTTACGTAGGTAATTGTTGGGTTTTATAATTCGAGGTAGAAGGTTTGAAAATTGAAACTAATGTACCAAAATCCATTCTTAGAAGTTCATAATCTATTCTTTGAAAATCCGTAATTGAAGCCAACTTCTCATTCCTTTCAGGAGTAAAATAAACGTTCATGAAAAAAAAATATAAAGAACGTGTATTTCTTTATACGCAGTAAAATTAACTGACGAAAAAAAACGTTTGAAACAATTAAAAAGTACGTAAGAACTTGATCAAGCAGATACGACTATTACTATAGCGATGTTTTAAAAAAAAAGTTCACGTCGTGGGTTTCAATTCTATCTCTGAAACACAACTTCATAATCAACCTGAAGCAGCTTTCTCAGTAGCAGCTTTATCTTTTTCCAATTTTTCTGCTAATTTTGCATCATATTTCAACATAGATTTTTTGCCATCAGCCATTGCTACTCTTTCTTCTTCAGTTAAGTTGGCTAAAACATTGGTGACTATTCCGGTAGCAAAAGTGGCGCCTGGGTTTCGGAATGTGAAACGTTGCCCTTTTTCCAACACCATTGGTCTGAATAATTTTACAATTATTCTGAGAAAAAAATGAAAACATTTAGAAAATCGATTCATAAAATGGAATGAAAAAGACTTTACTACGTATGACTCACTTGCCGTCTTCACCCGGCATTATCATTTCTCTTTCTTCTCTATTAGGAATTCTTAAAGTGACAGGGACATCCCAAGTTTTTGAATAAATATGAGTAGGCGTATAATGTACGATTGGAACCCCTGCACCACTTTCCTCTTTTGTTAGAATGTACACTTGAGCTTCAAAATGATCGTGTTGTTTCATAGTTCCTGGCGCCACAACCACCATTCCTCGCCTTACATCATCTTTTTTCAAACCTCTCAAAAGTAAACCAGCTTGATCTCCAGCATGTCCTTCAGTTAGTGTTTTATGGAACATTTCAGCCCCTGCGAGTGAAATGTTTGGGAGTAATTCATTGGTATACATTAAATGATTCGAACATAATTTAACGCTTAGTTACAAACCTGCGACTACAGTTTTGAATGCTTTGTTGTAACCCAAAACTTCAACATTTTCTCCTTTCTTGATTTTACCTCTTTCAATTTTACCAGTGCAAACGGTACCACGACCTGATGAAGAGCAAAATTTGTTTTAAAGGAAGTTAATAAGATTTTTCAAACCTGATGTGATGCATACCTTGAATTGTGTATACATGCTCGATAGGGAAATAGAACGGTTTATCTAAATCTCGTACAGGTTCTGGTATGTATTTATCAACTTCTTCCAATAATTTTAAAATAGCTTCTTCGCCTGATTGTTGTAAAATACGCATTGAATGAATTTGAAAAAAAAGAACAAGTTCGTCTTTTGTCATAAATTTTAAATAATGGAGTCATTTATGATTACCTATTTCAGGGTTTTCGTTTTCAACTGCTTTTAGCGCCGATCCTTTCACGATTGGCGTTCCATTACCATCAAAACCCATTTCAGTGAGTAATTCTTTAACTTCCATTTCAACCAACTCCAACATTTCAGCATCTGCGGCATCCACCTTAAAAATTGGAAATAATTCATACATACGAAAGCAGAATTGCTTCAATTGTGAAAACTGTTAGCCAACGTACTTTGTTAATGAAAACAACTAAATGAGTAACACCGATCTGTTTTGCTAATAGAACGTGCTCTCGAGTTTGCGGCATACATCCGTCAGTGGCAGCCACTACTAAGATGGCACCGTCCATTTGAGCTGTTCCAGTGATCATATTCTGAAATTGCATTCACATAATTTTTAGCAAATACAATGTGAATCACAAGCGCGTTGCTTATGACTTTTTTTTTCATTTCGTCAATCGTATGTTTGGGAATTCATTATAGTAAAAACTTGAAAAAGGTATGAGTTCAAAAATGATTATAATACTGATACCTTGATGTAATCAGCATGGCCGGGACAATCGGTATGTCCATAATGACGATTCTTCGTAGCATACTCAACATGTGCTGCATTAATAGTAATACCACGAGCTTGCTCTTCGGGGGCTTTATCAATATCTTCATAATCTTTAGCAATAGCCAACTTTTTCTTTGAAAGAACTGCAGAATTATAGTTACATTATTTAACATGAGAGATCTTCAATAAATCAATAATGAACTTAATCTTTAAAATTTTAAAACTCATACTTTTAGTGATCGCTGCTGTTAAAGTGGTTTTACCATGATCAACATGCCCAATGGTGCCGATATTAATATGAGGTTTATCTCTCTGATAAACCTCTTTGGCGTAACTTCTTTTCGAAGATAAAACAGGACGCACTAAATTTAAATTCAATCCACTTTGTTTCTAAACAAACACAACGTTAAATAAACATTACAATTTTAGAAAAGGACGATTGCAATGTACCTCAACATCACGATATGATACATACATTCAAGAGATGCAATTGACGAATAATGGACCTCTGAAACACTGGCTTGACGGCTGCAACAATTATAAACATAAATCCACTTAAGATACAGATAATTTCCTCAACATAGTTTCGCAATTCAAGAACAAAATCCCCATGTATGTAAGGGGAAAGAAAATGATGTAACTTCTTGGGAAGCAATGCGGTGTTTCGAAAGATAATAACCACAATCAAGTTAGTAAAGTACCCACATTATGAAACAAAATCTATACTCACCGGAACAGTAGACGAATTTGGCAGACATTGTACTCGTCATATTTAACATTTTTAATATTCTTCTTGATTAGTTTTCAAAACTTCAAGCGAAAGGGCATAATAATTCTATCACAATAATAATTTTAAAAATTATGGGGATTGGGGAATGATAAAAGTGGAAGAAATTCGAGATATGTTCGAGATAGACTTGTCACAGATTATTATTATTGTGGAACTCAAGCTTGAGCTTGAGCGGTGAGCTGACTAGCTTGACTTGTTGAATCTGTGAAAATTTGAATTTTATCACTACAAAAGTAGTTGTTATCAAATTAATCACTACAAATCTCTCGAACTCTGGAAGTGGAAGAAAGCATGTGTACTCCTGGACATATTTGAAGTGAAATTATTATTTAAATTAATTTTACACCTTTAATATTGTAGTATGTGAAGAAGTGAAAATTCTTCTTTAAAATACTTTTCAACTTAGACGTATAAATGGAATTGATTCAAACATTGAAAGGACACGTTGGACGAGTTTGGAACGTCAATTGGAATCCTGAGGGAAATGTCCTCGCTTCATGTGGCGAAGATAAAACCATTAGATTATGGATTAAAGAAAATAATAATCCTTTGAAATTTGGATTGAAAACTATCCTAACCGATGGTCATCAAAGAACCATCAGGTCAGTTTGTTGGTCTCCCTGTGGTCAGTACCTCGCTTCTGCTAGTTTTGACTCGACGGTAGCAGTTTGGGATAAGAAGTCCGGTGAATTCGAATGTAACGTTACTCTCGAAGGCCATGAAAATGAAGTAAAGTCGGTGTCGTGGTCGAAGTCTGGTCAGTTATTGGCAACTTGCGGACGTGATAAATCAGTTTGGGTATGGGAAATTTCCGAAGAAGACGAATACGAGTGCGCAGCTGTATTGAATGCTCATACCCAAGACGTCAAAAAAGTAATTTGGCATCCTCATGAAGATATCTTAGCTTCATCAAGTTACGACAATACAGTAAAGATATTCAAAGCTGATGTCAATGAAGATGACTGGATTTGTTGTGGTAAAAAGTTTATTCTCAAAAATTCGTCGAAGTTCGGTTTTCATTGTCTTTATATATATATATTTTTTTTTTATCAGGTACTCTTCGTTCACACGATTCAACAGTATGGAGTATAGCTTTCAACGCCACTGGTAACAGATTAGTATCTTGTAGCGATGACTGTAGCTTGAAAATTTGGCAAGCATATGAACCAAATAATGAGTTCGGAGTTGCAACTCCGGACAACGAAACCGTATGGAAATGTGTTTGCACAATAAGCGGTTATCACAATAGAACAATTTATGATGTTTCGTGGTGTCACCTTACTGATTTAATAGCCACAGCCGGCGCTGATGATAATATTAGAATATTCAAAGAATCGTATACGTCCGATGTGAATCAGCCAACATTTAATTTACTCACATGTCTTAACAACGCGCACCTTCAAGACGTAAATTGTGTTTGCTGGAATCCAGTAGAACGAGGAATTTTAGTTTCTTGTAGTGACGATGGTGAGATAAAAATTTGGAAAGTTAGCGCAGAAATATATTAATAATTCGAGTACTGAAATTTAATTACCTATGCAATGATGAGTATTGTGTAAAAAATTGGAAAATCAGCGAAGAAATTGCATTTAAAAAAATCATGAGGTATTATTATATTTTATTATTAACTCAATGTTAATGTGTTTTAAAGATGTATTAAAACTGTTTGGTATTTTATTTGTTTAAGAAATCAAATAAACACGAAACAATGCAGCGTTGCGGTTTAATTCATCGTACTGTGTATTCTTCAGGTAAGAATACTGTTCATTATTCTTCAAATGATGCATGTACTAGATTATCGTACGTATGAACGAAGACCTCAGCGGCCCACACAGATTTTTCGTGAATATTAGTGCGTTGCTGGAGAAAATTGCTGTGCCGCCTGAGAATTGAAATCTGTACACTAAAGCACCGAAGATGGAAGTCACATTTTTTTCAACTCTGAGGTTTTTACGTTTTTTGATTTTTTGACACTTGTAGGTTCATAAACTATGAAAATCTCGAAGTCGAAAAAAACTGGACTTCCATTTTCGGTGCTTTAGTGTACAGAAATGTACTCATCATTTTGTTTACCATTATTTTGTACTAATTATTCGTACACTTACTATTTTTTTCTTTTATAAACTAAATTTTACTAATTGGATATTGGAAATTATTTTAAAAATAGCAATTCGATCATTTTTTTATTCTGTAGGTTTGGGTTATGAATAAACAGAAATGACTCCTTATTTTTCAAAATTGATGACTTATTGTGGTACATGGGTTTTTCTCCTATATCAGAATTGATTACCTTCTAATGCCTAAATGAAATAATAACTGGATGAATTTTGGAAAAATGGACGCTTCCATGGTAAAATTTACAAAAAATAATATGCGAATAATACGTCTAAAACGTGGCAAAATAGTAGTTGTAAAATGGGATTCTGTTAATAACGAATGTAATGGAAAATTGTTTGGTTGGTTTGCTATTCGCTAGCTCAAGAGACGACAATCTATCTATACAATGCGTGTAGTTTATCATTGAACTGGTTTTACTATTTAAGGAATTAACTACAATCGGGGGAACATACCGTAGTAATGGTGGGCTGAGATTTCCGTTCTTCAAATACAGTGTGTTATTTTCATTTGAAAAATTTATTCATCTTTAAAATATATATTTGGTAATTCATTTTGAACGCTATACCGAAAATTAAATTTATGATGCGACTTATTGTAGGGGGTTTGGCTTGGAAAATTATTCTCGTAATATTTTCACTTTTGTAGGTTAATTCATGTATCAAAAGTGTTGCAATAAATGCTGATTAATTAAAATTTAACCATGTACATAAATCTGCATACTTACCTGAAAAGTAATCGTATTTGGAGTCTTATTGATGCCAATATTAACATCTGAATTTTGAGCGCTTCGTTTTTAATGCGGGAAAATTAATTGCACAATTATTTTTACTCTCGCTGTAAAATATTCAAAGCGACTGCTCCATTCTCGAATCATGAAGGCGTTATTGTCACCAAAACTTACTCATAAAAATTTACATTAAGTTAATAAGGAAGCGTACAAACAGTTGCCAATCGTGTAAGGTAAAAGTGAGTATTAAGATTATAATGTATTTATACCTACTGTACCATTTGAAAGGTGTAGCTGATCAAGTTGATTTTCTGACATTTTGAATTGGGTGACATTTTTTTTACCCTATAAAAATCGTTATCGGGTTCATGTAATTTTTTACGGATTCACAAAACTTTACCATTAATCATCTGCAATTTCTGTGTTTCTACTTCGGAAAATTCAATTTATTGTGGGTACTTTCAGGTATACTCGTACTATCGAGTTTTCCAATTTGATTAGCGAATAGTACTCGTCAATATTATTTTTTTATTTTTGATAAACTTGAGTCAAGTAGATATCTACTTTTTATTATTTATTATTTTTGTACTTATTTCATTCGATAATAGATTTTCATTTGTATCGATAAAAAATAACACATAATTACTTAATGTTCTAACGGTTAGAATAAATTAATAATTATTTATCTTTATTATTATCAGTGATTTGACTGCTGCATTGGCATTATGGTTGACACAAACGATCGAGTAATCGAACAGTTTTTGTCCTTCATCAGAGAAAGTACTCTTTGTATTGTACTTACGCTTCCGGTAGGCAATTCAAATCTCCACGGTAGACTATGATTGTTGTTGAATTCAGACTTGAGACTTCCACTGGATAGGTCTCACAGCTGTTACAAGTTCGAGGTATCATAGAGGATTTCGGAGTAAATGTTCATGCTTCGTTCACCGTGTTCAGTTCTGTAGCCGGTTGTCCGTGGTACCGGTTGCTGATTTGACTCGACTCGTGTGTATCGTACGTATTCGAAACCGATTAATTTCGCATTGCGACAAAGATACCTATTACACCAGTACTAGTATTTTTTTATTTTACGATTTTTCTATTTTTTTATGCGCGAATTACGCGGTGTGTTTTATCGCAATTTTTCTTTAAGAGTTAGTATTGTGATTTATTTACGACGCTGTTTTCGATGTGGATATATCTTTCTTTTGTTGAATTGGTAATGTATATTTCAATATTTTTTATTATGTGTTAATTTTCTGGTTGATTAGAATTCATTGTTGCCGGCTATTCGTTTTCAAACGTATATAAAATGTAAGTTACCTACCTCTCGAGTTTTCATCTTCCAAGTTTGTAACTCGAATATTAACAAAGTGGTTTTTATTTTTGAAAATAAAATGACTTCACTCGAGGTATTTTTATTTATTTATTTATTTTGAAAAATCACGAATTAGGTAGATAGGTATCTAAGTATAATTACTGAAAATTTTTATTCCGATACCTACATATGATCTATTAAAGAATTTTTTTGAAAATATTGATAAAGAAGTCAGTGAATAAATTTCTCGCGTGTACACATATACGGGGTCTACTTATATTTGCGTGCTCGCTGTTCTTAACACAGAAATCTAATGATACCTTTTACTTAGTTAGGTGCACGTATAATTAATTATTTATTCTAGTGATTTCTACTAATGAGTGTAAGTATTAGTATTAAACTAACCACTGATTTAATGGGTATCGGCATCTATAACCTTTTTATTTTTTTAATTCAACGAATTACTTTTTCTTAATACGCACCTAAGCACCTAAAGCGGAAGAACCCAGATTGCATGATTTCCTGCAGCTTATCCTGTACTTTTATTAAAATCGAATTCTCCAGTAATTATTTTTGGAAGTGCCTAATACCTATAACCAGTTTCAAGTTTTTCTGACAGTGGTCCGCGTCCAATTTTGATTAGGTATTTGTAAATCTGTACCTTAAAGCACCAAAGATGGAAGTCGCATTTTTTCGATTTTGAGGTTTTTACGTTTTCGGAATCTTTGAATAACGCAAAAAGAAATTTTGTTATGTCCTTCCCCCTTGAAGGGGACTGTGAGAGTCACGTTGGACGGATCATAATAAAATTCTGTATTTCACCTTTTTCCCGAAAATATTGCAGAATTTACAAACTAAGCAGAATTATTTTCATCAGATCTTTCATATTTTATAAATTTGACATTACCAATCTAATAATGCATTCTCAAACATAAAACTTTTAAATACATACAATGAATTTGAATGATAAGGGTTTTTCGCTCCTCTGTAAAATTCCACTTTTGTGACTTCCATCTTAAGGTACAGAAATTCAGTCCTCACAAATAACAGAATAAAAGCGTTGCAGATCTACTTCCTCATAGACATATTAATGATATTATGTTACCTACTTCCCATAAAATTTGTATACTTAAACGTGTCTTATTTATTCTTTATGAGCTGGTATTAAAAATGATCTTTTGATAAATGGCAATTGTAAATTGTATATTTACAGTCGTATGTATTTTAACGGAAAAAATCGAATAAAAACATAGCAAATAGTTGTATGTAGGATAAGCTGCGAGCTTAACGGAACCGCCCACGTTGAATACTACCCAACTTGTCTTTTATTCTTTCAATGAACTTCCATTTACCTAAATGGAAACCCAACGCATCTACCGACAACAAATATTTTATTGAAGATGTAAATCTAAATGGCAAATATCCATAAACTACTATAGGTATATATGAAATAATTTCGCGAGTAAAATTAATAATAGACGATTAAGTAAAAATCAACAAGGGCGTTACTTTGTCCCTACTTTTAAATGTCTCGGTTCATTTAAACAGGAACTTTATTACTCGATGTCGATATTATGGATGTACTCGTAATTAATAAAATCCTTGTTTAATTTATAGGTATCTAATGTGTGATAGTGTGAGGTTATTGCTGAGAATGATGATGTCTTGTCGCTGGGAAAAATGATGATTTCGAGTACGTAGGTATCTGGGAAAAGAAAGCAATTTAATGGGTTTTGTCCATTTTCAGTAGTACATATTTAAGTAGCTATTATAAAGTTTTGACTTATCTATTTGAGGTATCAGTGAAAAGGGTGATGAATTAATTTTGATGAAAGTAGGTACTTACCTATTTGAAATTTTTATTATTGAAATATTGTAATTGATTCGATAGCAATGTCGATTAATTACTCGTAAAATTAAATTTTACCTCAATGGATCGAAATCGATAAATCAAATAATTAGTAAATCAACACCATCTACCACTTGTAAACGAGAATTTGTGTGTAAGGAAGAGACGATTTAAAAAGTAATTACAATTTTTTTTTTTCAAGTTATGTAGGTAGGTTAGGTACCTTCCAAACTGAATGAATTTTACGAGAAAGCGAATATCGAGACAATAAGTGCTACTTAGTTAACGTGAACGTTTTCTTATGTGTGAAGAATGGATTACGTTAACGATGGTTAACGGTAAAATCTGGTTCAAATTTGAATCAAAACGAATATTGATGAAAGCGTAGCAAATATTATTAAGTAATATTAGGTACCATTACCTATATGGAAAATGTGATGAAAAGTTGATACATGAAATGTAGGTACCTAATACCTACCTACTACTTATTGCTTTTCTTGTACGACATTCGTCACCTCACAATAATTAAAATTAAGTTTGCTGTTGAAATTGAGAAACAAGCGGGTGTTGATAATTGCAAGTATTGGCGTTGATTGAATTTTTACTAAGTAATAAATGAAATTACATTGAACTGATTTTATTCTTTTTAGTAAAAATGAATGCTTTTTAGGCAGCCAAGTTTTTCAAAATTTATTTTACCGAAACACGAGTATGAGCATTGAACAGTCAAAGGCTGATGTGACGCGATCAATGTAGGTAGGGTACGGAAGATTAGGTACTTCTACCTATACCACGTACTTATACTAAGACCAACGCTGATCGATAATTAATTAGTAGCACAGAGGGATAACGACGATAATGAAAAAAATAAATATATTTGTATTTTTATCCTGGGTGTTGTTTACTTCAAAGATTAAAGAGTACGTTTGAGCACGATTGAATTCCGATAAATTTTTGTCAATTATTTGTAGATGTCTATCTAATAGATGGGTGTGCGTGTGTTTGAGAATATCAAATTAGAAATTATCGCAACAAAATCTTAACCATTTCGCTCCGTCATGCAACGCTTCACAAATTCTTACTTTCTCTACTACTTAGTTGTGTACCATTTTTCAATGAAGTGGAACCAGTGATAATACCTTATGAATACTTTTTCCATGTAATTTTCTAAAATGATAAGGTCAAAGCAATTTTTCTTCATTAGTAGGTAACTTTTTGTAAAAATAATAATTTTGCAAAGAGCATACCCGTGTCAGAAATGACGAATCTCCCTTTTCTGGTATTTTGGAATTAGGTAACCATGTGAAAGTTGACTTTAAAGTCGAAAAAGTCTGTGAAAAAGTTTGGCCCCCTGCCTTACTCCTACGGTAAAATGCCTAAGACGTAACTAAAAATCTAAATTCTCTCGGAATAAAAAATATCTCAACTATTAATTTTTTTGGTGGAGCAGAAGGGAGAATGAAAAATATTTTCAATTTTTTTTTAGAAAAAAAAAATTCTAAATTTTCTTGGAATACGAAAAATGCGCATTTTATCATTCTTTCGGGGCCTTTGCTATAAAAAGTTGCCCATTTTTTTGAATTAAGATAAGGCCCGATGGCTGGCCGAGTCCTCCTGGTTGCTAGACTTGTTCCAGCCGCTGTGAATTCATAAAAAAATAAACAAAAAATATAAAATAATAAAAAAAAAGGTACTACGAGTACATACTTTAATCTCATTGCGTTTTTTCGTTATAAGTTTTTATTTTACAATTATTCCGAGTCGAATTATTTTATTTTTTTTTCGATTTTATTTTTAAAATACCCGAATGACACCATTTTGGGAACCTAAAACATTCTCTAAGATGACCCAGAAGTTTTTACATTTTTTTTTATTCCAAGAAAATTTTAAAAATAAAAAAATTTCAAAAGAATTGGGACAATTTAAAAATCTGAAAAAAATTTCCCTAGAATTTAAAACTATTTTTCTTCAAAAAAAATCGATAAACTTTCCTGTCTAAGACATGTGACCCGACCCTCCCCCTCTCAGAATTTGAGAAATATTTTTATTTTGAGAAATTATAGTTCTTTTTTCTTCAAAAAACTTTTTTTTTTCTTCAGGAAAAAAATTTTACTCAAAAAAAAATTGAAAATTTTTCAACTCCAAAAATTAAATGGAGTGAAAAAACTAAGAAATTAAAAAAAAATAAAAACTTCTTACTCCGAAAAAATTGGAGAAATTTCTCATTAAATTGAAAAGTTCTAACCGTTCTAAGTATTTCTGTCTTAAAATAATGAAGGATTTTTCCAAAAAAATTTAGATACAAAAAAAATAAAAAGTTGAAAATGGAAATTGAATTAATTTTTTTTCAATTTTGAAAGTATCCTAGAGAGATATTTTTTTCTTCTTTGTGAATTTTCGAAAACACTTCAATACGTACGTCGCGTCGCGTCGCGTTGTCGTTACATGTCGAAATTTCAGCAAAATCGACATCAAAACTTTAAATTTTTGCCCATTTTTGGGAATTGAATATTTTTGACTTTAAAAAATTGAACATTCGGTGTTTATTTTTATTAATTGAAGTTTTTTCATTTTACGGGAAAATAATTCCTTATTTTTTCCCGTCATAATTGAATTTCAAGTGTTCTTATTTCAGACATTCGATTTTTTTTTTTGTCTCACCCAAAGTTATTTCTTTTTACAAACGAAAACATAATTTTCCCCCAACTGAAATTTAAGTAGACCTTATTCACCTCTCTCCAGTAATTATTATACCTAAAAGATGTAAAAACAAAAAAATACCTTTTAAAGGTGTTTTTCATATTTTTATTTTTATTTTCTAAATAGAATTTTTTTCCTCTTAATGAATTACTGGACTTTGGCGATTTTTCATCTTTTTCTTTTTTTTTTTTTTTTTAATAAGGTCCACTCTAAGGTATATTATTCTAGAAGAGTAATGGAAAAAAAATGAAATAAAATTTGAGAAAATAAATGAAATGGTCGAAAGAAATGGATGCTTGAACCTATAGGGGAGAAAAACGGAAATTAAATGAATAAATGTGGTCGGCTGGTCGCGATACTAGTCAAGTGAATAATCGCAATGTATTCAACTGAATTTATAGAAACTTTTTACTAGATTTTGTTGTACTAGATGCACTTTGTACGACTACATCTATACTCCATAGGTATGTGTTCGATCTCGCAGTACAAGGTCTAGGCAATAATCAAGTTCATAATGTAAGCATCTTTTGCTGTAGGTTAGGTATCTTAGGTAAAGAGACAATACAACGGTATTAAAACTCGATTCTTCTTTCATTTGATGAACATAGCTCTAGCTGGGTAATAGGTATACTTGTATGTCCACAAGTGATTCAAATAAATTTTTTACTGTAGATGAATGTTCCATAGGTTTGATTTTGTTAGATGTTTTTTTTTCCAATGTGATCTGGGTTTTATTCATCGATATTATGTAGGATTTCCCTACAGATATTTAGGAAAAATCATCTTACCGTTTGTATTCTTAGTGGGTGTTGATAGTTCGAAGAATACTCGTACTCGTATTTTCATCGTAATGGTAAGTGGATATGAACGTAATTCACGGATAATTTTTATAAATATAATCATTAATTCTCGATGAGCGTGAAAAGATCAGCTGCTGTAGGTGTTCATTGGAAAGATATGTAGGCTATGGCGCAAGTTTTCAGGAATATTTCGATTTTGTTTCTCTGCGCAGATATGTGCCTTACTTACTTGCAGCAACCTTCGAGATAAATTCGTTGAATATGCTTCGAACGCTCATCGGAATACCTACATACGTGTTGGATTAAAAACTTACCTATATTATAAGGATTTACTGTTAAACGGCGGCGTGAAGAATAACTAATTATTGCGGATGAGTCAACGCATTTGTTACCACTGGTTTTGAAGTGTTAAAGGTGAATCAGACTACGGTACGGCTGCAGTGGTTGCGATTAAACCTATGATTCTGTAGTACCTACTCGTCTTTGTCTTTACTGCGTTTGCGTTTGCGTCTGCTTATGGACTGGTCGACTGGACATTGACTCGTGATTGTTACACATATTTGCGATAGTTCTTCGCGTTCACTTGAACTGGTTATTTTAGTTCCGTTGTCTGTTCAGTGCTCGAATATGTTCAAAGGATAATAACCAGTACCTATAACTGATTTTTTTCAAATCGAACCTCCTATTTTTTTTAACGTAATCGTGTAAATTCCTACCGCAGCGACGATCCATCTGATTAATGGCCTTCTAAAGTGTTTCTCATGTGTGTACTTGTGTGATTAATTGTAGAGAATTCAAAATTTTGAAACCATTTCGTACCTATACGGCAGTCAGTAGTCAAGTTTTCTACTAATTAAGTGTTTTTTTTCGGATTTTATCTAAAACGGTTTACATTACATGAGGATGTTTAGTTGCAGCATTCCAGCATCGAAGTGTGTTTATGACTGAGTTGTTTTATACATACCTACTTATCGAGTCGCGGTTTATTATGCGAACGATTGTAATCCAGAAGTAAGAAGGTATTCGTATTCGTTTCGTTGAATGAACTTTGCATAAGAATTAACAAAAGAATCTGATTTGTGTTGGATTCATTTACGAAATTACGATGTGTTAATGATTGTGCTGTTCAGCAATACCTAGTATATAATTCAAATTCATTAATTATTTTCTTATTGCACATAAAACACCAACGTAAACAAGGATTTATGGCATTATTTACAGGAAAAAAGTCGTATTACTATGATACCTACAAAATATAGTTACCTTACCTACATATCACGCATTCAGATTCAATAAAGTCAAATGTGATTGCTCCTCGTCTTTAGGTACTAGAACATTAAGCTATGCATAATTATGCACCTCTACCTACGTACTTGATATTTCATTCTTTGTGGTTTGAAACACGTGACTTATCGTTTTAATGACGATTCTAAGAACCAACAAGTTATCAGAAAATTGATAATATTCTGTTTGGGTAGGTATATAAGTACCTAATTAGGTAGGCTGCTTCTTCCATGAAATTTTTTTTTTAAAGAGGAACAATCTATGGCTAAATTTCCTCTCTTTCTTGGGATCGCTAAAATATTATAATAAAATGAGTGTGTAGATAAATTATGCGAATTTATGCATGTCATCGGACAGCATCGAAAAATATTTCCTTAACCTGTAAAAACAAAGTTTATCTTAAATATACGTAAGTTCATTAATGATTTGATATGTTGAAACAGGTTTGATATTGAATGTGTGAGTTTCATTTCGAATTCAAACGATCAAGCCTTCCATGTTACGCCAGTGCTCATACATTTTTTCCTTTCTATAAAATCAAAAGAATTCGAAGAAAAATATGATTTCTTTCTTCTCGCTCTTCTCCGAACCATCCACAAAAAATTGTAAAATAAAAAACAAATATGAGTTAAATCCTATTTAAAGGATGTCCTGGTTCTGAATAACCGGATTTGAGATTTAGATACCTATAGAAACTTTGTATATTTATATAGGTACACCAGGTGCCTATTTCGATTTTGAAGGGGCAGTGTTTTACAAAAATTTCAAAATTCCACCGAGACAATAGATGAAACAGATGTACCTAACTTTTTGATAGGAACCAAAAAGTTATATGAAAAATTTACCTACCTATATTTAAAAATAAAAATGCCACAAAGCTTTGAAAATTGGTATTTTTGAAGCTAAAGACTCCATAGCGCCTTCACTTTCAAAGACAGGCAAATTCCTCAAGCAAAGCTTTTGTTTTTCTCAAAAAGTTACTCCTGTTTATACTTATGTATTGTCTTAATGGAACTTTGCAATTTTTATATCTCACCAGTTCATCGTAATAATTAATAAATTTTAAAGCAAGCGATATTTTTGGCACGAATTTCGTGTTGCTTTAAAGGCCGATTCCGCATACTTATTTTCCTATCCTGGCCCGTCTTAACTTCCATAAGAGTAATGTAAATCTTTAATCGTAAATATCTAGAGATCTACCGAACGAAAATTAATGAAATTTGAAATATATATACTTTGAAG